>JAVTVY010022976.1:0-97180 GCA_036873755.1 Hanleya hanleyi
TTAATACAGAGTGTAATATTTAGGGAGTGATTTTACGGATCTTCAAGCAGACAAGTCCAGGCGCGTCCACATATAAAGGTGAACAATCACACCGAAAATGCACTTTCTATGCTACTTCACCAGTGCGTATGTACACACATTCACAATATATCGCTGTCCAAAATAGAGTGAGGAGAGGGATTCGAACCCACGCCCGCGTGCGCAGTCCGGCGCCTTAGAATACTCGACCGTCCTGACACATGGGGCTATAACGATCAACTATAGACGCATGTGCAATAGTGTAAGGAAGCCAACCGCTTCGGTCCCGTTAAGTGGTCGTTTGTTTAAAGGGGAATTATTGCTGAAAGATGAACATAGTCAATGTCCATGTACTGAAATAGATCGTCCTACCAAATGGATTCCTGGCGTACACATTGGAACGAGTTCAGTCTAGTTTGAACCGGTTGTATCAAAATAGGTCGCCGGCTAGCGCGAGAAACAGCGAACGGTTTTGCCGTTTCAGCGGACAATATCAACCGCCAAGATGGTCACTTGTACTACCTGCCGGAAACCATTTACTTGTCTTCACGACCTACGCCGACAGGAATCTGTCAGTCATAACGTTGTCTCCGCGTATAGCTCCACGATATGTACACATTCGTTTCAACGTCCGGATCAATAAAAGAGCAACGTAGGTGCAGTGTATGGGCCAGCGGCGAAGAAGGAATGTAAGGACTGAGGACACCACTTCAAACACCTAAGACAGTTGAAGCGACATCAACGCACACAACACCTCTGCCGCAGGCACGTTTACGGTTTAATCAACCGGTAGAGATAGAACCCACCATTAATCAGGCAGACTCCGAAGAAAAGATCTTGGGTGAGGTACTAAACGACGTTGAGGGAAACGTTCATTTCGTGGACGATTCAATCATCATATCCAAAGATTTCCTACCGGAGGCTCACCCGGTGAGTGAGATGCACCGCCGCCACTGGTCCATGACCCGGCGATGCTTTTCGCATCTTTACAGCTTTCGCCTTGTCGTGTTCTCCTGTCTGTACAGCGATCTTTGAAGATCGTACCAGCGTCTTTTTAGTGAATCTCACCTTCGGGTGCATTTTACGCCATAAAGAGTAACTGCGGTATTGCCACCCGAGTGCCAACATCCGAGTTTTTAACTGACCGTTCACCACCACCAGTCGTGTATCGCTGGAAACGGTTTTGGTCCAGGTCGATGCTTTGGATCCGTTGGAATGAGTCCAGAAACTACATCCAATGGACCGTGGAGATTGTCACCAATGTCACATTTTCAACTGCCAAACAGAGACATGCACTCATCCCTTGATGACGATGGCCGAAGAGTCATCTAAGGCAATAACGGACTGGACTGCCGGAAAAAGCATTGGAGGTGAACTGTAAAGCTTGCTTACCTACATTAGTGATGTGGCTTAGTGAAATTATATTTAGGTAAGTGACAAAAGCATGATTTTTTCACCAAAGGCTCCCCTAGGGTCACTCCCTTGAAAAATCTGTGGCTGCCAAAAAAATTCACAAGTGTGAGGTCACAGTGACGTGTTTTTGGCGTTTATACTTTAAATGTATGCTAAAATACAGAATATCATCAAAGTAAGGTTCCTGAACTAAACCACCACGGCGTTTCTAAATCTAACAAGCTGTGTACTCAGCAAATGTAACTAAGAGTTCAAAATAGTAACATTTTACAGACTGTATGATGAAAAAGAGGAAACTAGTAGTATAGAAAGCAGCAATTTTGGGGGTGCGTGGGGTGTGTTTGAGGGACCATCCGTTTTCCGAATGCGTCGTGTGAGGTGTCAAACTGAAGCTCTCGTGGTGTAGACCACGACTTGAGGTATGTCCATGTCATCTGTGACTTCATTGCTGACGTCATCAGTAGGAGTAGTACCCAAAGTGGGCATTTTGGGGGTGTGAAGGAAGGTGTTTGGGATAGAGATGGGCCATCCGTGGTCCGAATGTGTCATGTGAGGTGTCAAAGTGAAGCTCTTATGGTATACACCACGACTTGAGGGATGTCCATGTCATCTGTGATGTCATTGGTGACGTCATCAATAGGAGTATTACCCAAAGTTGTTTTTTGTGGGTGTGAAGGAAAGTGTTTGGGGTAGAGATGGACCCTTCTTGTCTTTATTGCACCATGTAAGCGTCCTGTCTGTGTCTTGTGCGCTGTCCTCCTTGCTTTATAGGGTGGATAGAGGGTGTCTGGTTCGATGCTGTTCAAAGATTTCTTCTTTGAAGTAGCAGGCTCGCCGTGCGTAGTAGGTTCGCCGTGATATAGCTGAAATTGTTAAAAGCGACGTTAAATTATATTCACTCACTCACTCACTCACTCACCCATCCGTGGACCGAATGCGTGGTGTGAGGTGTCATCTTGTAGCAAGACCCGCCAACTCCAAGCTTAATGCTTCAACGCCCTGGTGAAATAGCTCAGAAGCTCTGATTTTCTAGATATTCCATGGAATTGTCACTAATTCATCGAAAGGCAGTGACTCCCGTCAACGCCCGTTGTTACGCCTTAACGCCCTATATGTACGCCTTAACGCCCGCCTCAACACCTTAACGCCCGTCTCAACACATTATCTTAACGCCCTATCCTAACGCCCTAACGCGCATAGATCAGTCGATCGGCGGGCTGGGAAAGTAACCAATCAGTGCAGCCATATGGGCATTCGCGGCGTACACACCGCGACATGTAAAAGCTCATTGTGTCCATCATAGGTCCATCATAATCAAAGTTGGTGAGGATGGCCGAGTGGCCTAAGGCGCCAGACTTAAGCGCTGGTCCACATATGTGGGACTTGGGTTCCAATCCCACTTCTGACACACACCTTTTTCGTTATTCTTCGCCATGTTGTAAAACCATTGTACAAATATAGCACTATCATTATGACCACGATAATCAGCGTTGGGCAGGATGGCCGAGTGGTGTAAGGCGGCAGTCTCAAGATCTATGAAATTGTCTTCTGCGGGGTATGGCTATACTGGTCACACGGAGTCATATAAATGAGAATGTTGTTATTGTTGAGATAGTGTAGTCTCTCAATTTCGGGTAAATAAAATTCAAGGGAAGTAATCCAGTTTAGTAGTACAGAAAGCTGAAACTATCAGGGTTAATTTTTAGAGAAATTTTCTGGGAAACCCCTGTTCTATTTATAGATCACTTGAGAGAAGTAGTGAAAGAGGAGTTTCGGGGGTGCAAACAGGCGCGTTTGGAGAGAGGTGGCCAAGTTCGCTCTGGCTATCTGCTAGAGTTACCGGTACAGCGTATCCGGGAGTGACGCCACAGAGGTCATATGTAATTTTTTTATGTCAAGTTGGGGTCGCGGTGGACCAACGTCGCAACTCCTATGTTAACACCTTAATGTTTTATCTTAACGCCATAACGCCCTAGTATAACGCCTTGATGCCGTGATGTAGACAGATAAAAGAACAACAACAACAAGGATGACGGTCAATTATGTTATTAGCCCCTCCAGTACATCATACCCATGCAGCAGGAGCCGCGTTGAGTATGTTTTCAATTAAATTAGGCTCTTGTCCAATTAGAAGCCGTCGTTTGAGAAAGTTTAATCTTCGCTTATGGCCTAAGCGTCGTCGGGCAGGCCATGATACTGTAACGGAAGCATGTTTGCACATTTGGGATGTAGTAAGTAAAGTGGTCATTATTGAGGTCTGCAGGGATATATTTGAGAGATTGAGGTTCTATATCTTATCCAAAGATGGAGTGTAGGGTGTCGTCTTGATTTCATAATTCAGCCGTCGTCCATTAGAAAATATCCGCGTCCATAATCCAAAGACCTATTCCATATTCCATATAACAGTATTAGCACCTTATTCAAAAAGACAATCATAGTATACATAAACATAGGCTTGTTTCCTGCAAAACAGAAGCGATCAACAGTTTTCAGTGATGCCGGCAAGACATCATGATGTTCCAAAAATATCAAATCCGTATCGCTGATCAGTATTCTTAATCCATAATATTCGTTGTAAAGTCGTCATCTAAAGAATGATGTATCTCAGTCACGCTTTGATTGTGACTGTTCATATTATGAGGATCTTGAAGTACATGGGTTCATACGGCCCCTAGCTCCGGGTTAAGCGGAATTAGACACAAGTTACGAAACGTAACGCCATAGATCTCGCACGCTACGTTCGCATTTTGCTATCAGCATGCGATATGTATCGCCAAATTTAAGAAACTTTGAGTGGAGGAGCATGGTGGAATAGCCCTGTTTTATAAGTTTCTGCAACAGTGTTTTGTGACGTTGATTAAAATCGTCACATTTAACACAGGATCTAGCAAATGCTACTAGGCGAGATATGTATACGCCATATACGTATAAGCTCTCGTGGTGTAGACCATGACTTGAGGGATTCCCGTGTCATCTGCGACGTCATTGGTGATGTCATCTGTACGAGTGGTAACAAAATTTTGATTAGTCGACCAATAAATATGGACTGATAATCCTATATGTACAGACACCACCACCACACACCACCACCACACACCACCACCACCAGGCGTTGACGCCTGTCATCGCCCGGTGGTGGTGATAGCTCCCGTAGGGCGGAGCTCTTGGATCGGAGCTCTTGGTGCTCGGAGCTCTTGGAGTCTCAGCTTGGAGCTCCTGGAGCGCAGAGCTCAGAAGTGACGTCGTCCTACGCATGCGCACGCCCCTGTCCCGTATAGCCCAATAGGGCAAAGGGTACACCAGGGTAGCTGACTGCAGAGATAATCTAGGCAGTGCGTTGTTTAAAGATTTCACAATTTCTGCCTGAATGTTTACATGTACTGATATACTGTACGTAAACTGAGTGCATGTTGAATAAAACATTATTTAGTCATTTAAAGGGCATGACAGCTGACAGAGTGAAGTAATTGAGTGTGATGTATTAATATCACAAAATATAAGAGAGAGATAGCTGTTTATTGTATCTCGGTAAAAAAATGTGTTAAACTGATGAAAATGTCCAACAATAATTCCCAATTTTGTGGCCATTTTGAACTCATCAAAGCTGGCCTCTCTGTAATATTGTCACGATACATTTACTGAACATCAGTATCATTTACCTTTCATGTAAATGTGTTCACCATATGAAATAGAAATCCTTACAAAGGGTAGGCGGTTGTTTTAGGTCGACACATTTTAATGTTATCCTGTTACAAATCCGTATTGAAAACTTGCATCGCTTGTCTCTCCTTGCTTGTGGAACGTTATGACGTTATAGAGGTCTCCTTAATTCAAGTTTTTGTTAATGTAACATTTACATGGCGTCATGCCACGTCCGATGACTGAGTGATGGCCACTATAACGTCATCACTTTCCAAAAACAATGAGAGGCGTTTTCTGATGGTATAAGTTTTGACTTATCGTACATTCGGATTAAGAAAATAATGCACAGAATTATTACCACACGTAAACAACTATAACTGCAAAGGCTTTGATTTCTGACATTTTAGCAGAAAGCTTTGCAGTTCACCTTTTGGGTGGACAAGAGTGAACAACCGGCCAACAATGCGTCTAACGGAAAAGATCGAGCATGGTCGAAAACACAACAATAGAGCATTTTCTCAAAAGGCAGCTTCCGATTGGACAAGAGCAGCAGAAAATGCGTCTGCTTTACGGACAATAAGATACGAGATTAGAAAACACACCAACGCGGCTCCCCCAGATTGGATGTGACGTGATGGATGGGATAATAAAATGTGTCATACGCAACAGGCTTGTTGTTGTTTTTCATCCTTCTTTCTCTCATCTGACTGTGTCAGTGCTTTACGGCATTAGGAGCTAGGTATGGGTGGATGGGTGCGAGTGTAGGGGTCTTATTCACAGCAGTAAGACGTCACTGCCTCAAGACGGGCATGGGATGCGTTAGCCGGTTGTTGTTGGTGTTACCACGCGACGACGGTGGCTTCAATTATTAAACCTCAAACCGATTAGACAGGTCTAAACGGGTTTCATTGTGTAAGGATTTGGACCTACCTTCTCTTTTTCTCTAACTGTTATCGACAAATGATGCTCACTTGAAGTTCCATCAGGGACTTCAATATGACCCCTAATATGTCGTAATTAATGCGTATATCACCTGTCCTGTGGCGTTCGTGTTCTCAGTTCTAATATCAACATGTCCGCTCCTATGGGTTAGTGTATTAGACTGAAGGTAGCCTCTTTTTCCCATGTGCACATCTAACCCGGCATTACCTGCGATGACTCTCCTACTGATCACGTCAGGTTCACGTGACATGTTTCCTCTTGCTACACTCCCGAGTTTACATGCATCGCCAAGGGCCCCACACCACTAGTTACCTCTATGTGCTAGTGTATAGGAATGGATGCAGGCATGACTCAAATGCGCACCCGAGCATATCCGCGCTTTGTTTACTATGGACGACGTCACAAATGATGTCACAGTCACGTGGACAGTACTCGTGTTTCCTTCTACACCAAGAGACCCTGCATACTATATTTGGATCCACGACGAGCCCTGGATCACCCAAAACTCTTCCCCAATTACGAGAACATGCTCGATCACTACTACTTCTCGGCTGCGCCTGCGCACTACGGCGTCACTTGCGATCAAAGCCACCCCAATCGCAGTCCACACCCCTAGAACTAGCGTCAGTCATTCTACATAATGAAGGCTTCGGTCGGATACCATATGCACTTCGTGATTGCATCAATTATGGCCCACCTATCACCAAAATCTCAGACAACAGGCGTCCCTGGCCTCTACGCACGCGCGAAATTTCAAAAATAGAGAAAGAGCCAAAACTATCTATTTGACCGACCTACGAAATTAACTCCAATCGGATAGCGTATAGGGGCGTATTTTGCTTCCATACAAGAGCGCATCCTTCCATATCTGCGCTTTTCCTAACGTCCGTGAAATTAGAGTAGCTCACGGTTCACATTTGGACAAGTCATTATTTGGAGGATGAATAGCCTTATGGTGAATATCTCTTAAATCATGGGGGATAGGGCCTTCATATTTATCAGGTATACAACACAGTTTTGACCTGCTGAAGCCAAAGTTTGCACCTAATTTCTCTTTACCTTAATCGGGACAGCAGGTCAAGCCCACTATAGTTCCGGTGACCTTTTGTGACGTCACTTCCGGTTGACCAGGGTGCATGTAAACTCGGATTCCAGGAAAAACGGAGTTTACGGAACATGTTGCTAAAAAAAATTCGTGAGATTGTTTCCCTGTGGAACAACGTATATAGTGTGGGTACTTCCGCCTCACGCTATGACTTCGGTTGGGAAGGGTTTCGGGCGGTTAGTTGTGCGCATGCGCATTCGTCGGGCAGGCCTGGGTTGGACGTTTGTGCTGGCTGTCAACTTGAAGTTCTCCTTTGGTAAAGTGAGACTGTGGTGGGGTACATTCGGAGTCTCATCAATCTGTCTACGCATCGCAGTTCGAAAATAAGACAAAAGAGGAATTGAAGGCGGGCGTTTAGGTCAATTTTCTTGTGGATTAAAGTATAAAGGGTGCGTACTTGCTCCTTCTTCTTCACGCTGTAGCGTTCGATGAGAAGGGTCGTTGAACAGTTAGTTGACTTTCGCCGAAAAAGCTATCGTACACATGCGCACTGGACCTTGAGGGTTGTACCTCGTGAAGTAGAATCAGACTGGCGCGTTTTTGTCGCTCTGTAACACAACATAGACGCCATAAATCACTATAATGGCGTTCTATAGAACTGGATTGGTGTCCTATAAGACACGCTGACGTTCTATAACACTGGATTTTTGCTTAGTTACCTTACATTGATGTTCTGTGCACTGAATTGACGCCAAATAAATCATGTATTTAGGCTCTATGAGATTATACCGACGAATTGTTACATTGTGTTGACACTCTTTATAGAACACTGGCTCCACGCATTACATCGACGCTCTGTGATAACAGAATTGACTCTATAAAACCTCATTGTCACTCTATAACACTACATTGATGCTCCGTCACACTGTATTGGTCGTAACAGGTCAATTTGTCTATGCGAGTGTACGGTATGTGTGGGTAATGCCCATAAAGCTATGTGTACGTGGATCCCTCCATGTGTGGGTAAGGACGTACACTTATGTGTGACTGTGTACTGGAGTCCTGTCGGTCATGCCTGAATACGGTCATGGGTGAGTAAAGCATGATTGTGGATTGTGCAACTATGTCTGACTCTGTCCTGTGTGAATGTGTATGGCTATGACGTCATAGTCGAAAGTGGCTTCATGGGTCGAAAGTGATAACGTCATCGCATGCACGCGCACGTTTCTGATAGTATACACTGTACCCTTTAGCCGTAGGGCATAAAGTACACCAGGGTGTGGGTATACCACCAGGGGAATGCACATGTGTGCGATCTAGTTTCCGGTGATGACATCACCAGGGACCGGCAGCACCACTACGGGAGGGCGCATGCGAGCTATGACGTCATTTCCAGCCATGATATCACCTCCGGTTCATGTGGTGACGTACGGTCATAACGTCATATATATACATTTTCACACATGATTAGTCACATATTCGCTGTTCTTAGATAGACGACTTCGGTTGCGCTTATGTCCGCTTTCTTTTTTTAAAACGAGGTCAACGCTGCGTGACCATGGCATTCATGGAAATTAGCGCAGTTCAGCAATGTCAAGAGGAACTTATCAACGCGAGGCTTCTCGCTAACATTGTGACAGCGTCTATTATGACGTTGAACCGTGACGTTTTGGAAAAGTGCATTTATTTCCATAACGAGTTCAAAGCTGCTGTGCGTGAGTGGCTGATATATAGGAGCTGTACAATCCCCACTCACACTTTACTCATCCATAACAGTACTGGCCCCAATACTTGTAGGGACTTTATTCACACATAGCTCCGTATACCTTATTCCCACTTAGCTCTATAGACATTACTGGTACATAGCTGTACCGAAACTACACACAGCTAGCGGTATATGCCTTGCTCACACAGCACACTTAGATGTACAGACTCTACTCACCATAACTTCACAGACATCACTCAGTCATAGCTGTACAGACCCTATTCGCACATATCAGCAATACTTTACCGAAGTCTAGTTGATAGCATTTTACTCACATATAGCCATACAGATCTTACTTACGCATAGCCGTAAACTCACTCGCACATAGCTGTGCAGACATTAGTCAAACATAACGGTACAGATATGATGCAGACCATATAGAGTCGGTGTACTAAACAGAATATCAATATTGCTACAGGTTCAGCATCAATGTAGTCTCACACATCGTGAATCCAATTTTTTAGGGCGTCAATGGAGTGCACAGAACGTTATTGTAGTGTTACTACTCAACAATCCAGTGTTATAGAGCGAGAGTGATAGGGCACCAATGCGGTGTTGCAGAACGCCATCGTAGTGGTTTATAGCGTCTCTGCTTTGTTACACATCGTAGTGAACATTAATGTAGTTAATACAGAGCATTATTGTATTGTGTATTGGGAGTGAGTTTTATCGAACGGAGCGTCGATCACAGACAAGTTCAGACCTGTCTACAGATGACGCTGATCGATCACAGCTACAACTCATATCGAAGATCGATTTCAGTACTTCCCCGCCGGTGAAATCCTTGTGTTCGGAGCGGTGTGGTACCATCGCCGTGACTACGTCTTCACCGTAACGGTACCATAGTGGTACCGGAGAGGACCGTCGATGATTGTATGTTCGCTCCCGTACCGCTATGTTACCGCTATGGTGGAGAGGTAGTCGCCATTATGGTACCATACCGCTGTGGACACAGTGCTTCACCGGCGGCGAATTTACGTGTGTATTGCCCGTGTGCGTACTGTGACATTCACAATATATTGCCGTAGAAATAGAATCACGAGCGGGATTCCACCCCACGCCCGCATGCGTAGACCAGCATTTAGGAAAGGCGCCTTGAACCACTCGGTCAGTTCTCCACAAAAGTCGTCTCCCTTGAAGTTCCATAATGAGCGTCTGTACGACCCCAAGCACAACGAGCTTCAATGGACCAATACCCACACCTATGAGATAGCTTAGAGGGGCACATAGTTATGTATGGCCTGAGTGCGTGTACACACGGTTTTTGTATAATACTGATGTCATTGCTCTCCATAGTCTTCTCAAGAATCACTCCATGGTGCACCCCAATGTCGACATGCCCATTCCTACGAGTTGTAAGCTGCTTAGTCCCACGAGAGAAAACCTAATCTGTGCGTAATTGTTCTTTCTCTACTACTGATGACGTTACTATCACGTGGCCTATTTTCTCTTGCTGCACCCTGAAGTCTACTTGCACGTTCAAGAGTCACATTTCACTAGGTACCCCTATGGGATAGCATATAGGCGTGTATTTTTCATCCAAACAAGAGCGCATCCGCCCATATCTGCCCTTTTCCTAACGTCCGTGAAGTTAGAGAGCAGTTCATGGTTCACAGTTCAAAATTCAATCGGCATTGAGTTGATCAGTCTTTATTTGGAGGATGATTATCCTTATATGCTGATAGCAAAATACGAGCGTAACGGGCAAGATCTATGACGTTACGTTTCGTAACTTGTGTCTAATTTCGCTTAAGCCGGGGCTAAGGACCGTATGAACCAAGTACAAGTCGTGACTAAGATACATCATTCTCCAGAAGACGAATTTTCAACGAATATCACATGGGTTAACCCTACCAGGCCTGGGGGGGGGCCATTATGGCCCCCCCTACCAAACTTTCTGCACTATCTCCGGAACGGCAAAAAATGGAGAGCTGAAACTCCGTGACTTTATAGTTTATCTTATTGGGTCATTTTGAGCCTATTTGCATAACCCCCCGAACAGAGGATCATGGGTAAATTCAAGATGGCGGCCATGTGGGGTACCAGAAAAGTGATGTTTTTGTCATATTTCTTCAAAATTTCTGCTTTTCCGCGATGAAAAGTGGGCAAAAACTATTTTATTTCATATCACATTAATATTTGCTAATTTGTCATCTAGTTTTTGTGGAGAAATTGCAAAAATAAAAAATTCGGAAAATCTAACTGAAAAATCGACCAAAAAATTCCGTTTTTGAAAATGACGTCACTGTGACGTCATCAAGGCGGCCATCTTGGATTTTTTTTACCTTTTCTGGTAGAGCTTGACCCAAGAGTATAGGGTAATAAGTTTCAGCTCCCTAGCTCAAGAGGTAAACAAAATAATTAGGGGGGGTCATTTCGGCCCCCCCCCCCCAGGCCTGGACAGGTCCCAAAAAGCCCAAGCCAGATTGGGTTAAGAATGCTGATCAGAGTAGTATATAAACAGCAAATTCCTTATTATTTATGCAAATGAGATGACGTCAGCGCTGGCGTCACAGAGCTTTCGTCCAATCAGAAGCCGTCAAATGTCCGGTCGTCTTTGGCAATGTCCTGGAATATAATGTGTGGTCATCTTCGGACATGTCCGCCCCTCTCCGGGACAATAGATACCCTTATCTGCCCTTTCGAAGCATTCATGGCATGTACAGGGTCCCCGACAATATCGCCATCTATTGGCCCATGTTAAATGGGCAGTGGCGAACCCTCAGTTTTTCATACAGTGGCAGAAGGTAAAGCGTCCTAGTGGGAATTGAACCCGGGTCGCTTTATCAAGAGGCAGACACGTTATCCATCAGGGCACGAGTCATATGGTAGGAACCAAGGTTGAAAATAGCATATATATGGCCCACTGGCCAATGTTGAACCTGATGGAAAATTTACTCCTGGTCATTGTAGTATGGGTTGTTTGGTTTTGTTTTTCACACCTCAACACCTATAACACGACGGGCAGGGTCATGAAGCGATTGGTTGAATTTTTTTGAAAAAGTCACCGTGCGCATGCGTAGTGGGTAAATAGCGCTGGGAGGCCGTTTTGGGATCCAGAGGGGTCCCTAGAGGTCCGATTGAGTCGAGTGAGGTATCAATGTGAAGCATACGTGAGGGAGCGTCCGATGGACTGGGTGTGACGTAAAACTGACGTCATTGTGCGCATGCGCAGCAGACAAAGGGTACGGGAATACACGTTTTAGAGTCCAGGTGGGCCACTATTGGGCCGATTGCATCAAGTGAGGTATCATTGTAAAGCATACGTGAGGGAGCATCCAACGGGATGGCTGTAACGTGAAACTGACGTCATTCTGCGCATGCGCAGTAAACAAAGGGTATGGAAATAGTCGTTTTGGGGTCTAGGTGGGCCACTAAAGGGCGAATTGCATCGAGTGAAGTATCATTGTAAAGCATACGCGAGGGAGCATCCAGCGGAATGACTGAAATGTGTAACTGACGTCATTCTGCGCATGCGCATTAGACAAAGACTATGCAAATAGATATTTTGTGGCCGACAGGGGCCAATATTGGTCCGATTGGGTCGAGTGAGGTATCATTGTAAACCATACGTGAGGGAGCATCCGAAGTAATGTGTATGACGTGCAACTGACGTCATTCTGCCCATGCGCAGTGGAAAAAGAGTATGGAAATAGACGTGTTGGGGTCTAGGTAGACCACTGTGTTCCGATTGGGTCGAGTGAGGTGTCAATGTAATGCATACATGGAGGAGCATGCGCCTTCACTAGTGTATTGTTTGTTTTAACATTCTACGCATGCGTAGACAGGGAGTTGTGGGAAAATGGTACGGAAATAGACGTTTTGGGGTCTAGGCGGACCACTAGTGATCCGATTGCATCAAGTGAGGTATCATTGTAAAGCACATGCGAGGAAGCATCCAGAGGGATGGCTGAAACGTGAAACTGATGTCATTCTGCGCATGCGCAGTAGAGAAAGGATATAGAATTAGTTGCTATGGGGACGCGAGGGGCCACTATTGGGCCGATTGAGTCGAGTGAGGTGTCAATGTGAAGCACTCATGAGAGAGCATCCGACGGTATGGCTGAAACGTGGAACCCGCGTCATTCTGCGCATGCGCAGTAGACAAAGTATATGGCATAGACGTTTTGGGGCCTAGGTGGGCCACTATTGGCCCGATTGGGTCGAGTGAGGGGCCATTGTAAAGCATACGTGAGGGAGCATCCGCCGGGATGAGTTTGACGTAAAACTGACGTCATTCTGCGCATGCGCAGTAGACAAAGTATATGGAAATTGACGTTTTGGGATCTAGGCGGGCCCCTATTGGGCCGATTGCATCAAGTGAGGTATTATTGTAAAGCACACGTGAGGCAGCATCCGGCGGGATGAGTGTGACGTAGAACTGACGTCATTCTACGCATGCGCAGTAGAGAAAGTGTATGGACATAGCCGTTTAGGGGACGAGAGGACCCACTGGTGGGCCAATTGAGTCGTGAGAGGTATCATCTTGTAGCCCTCGGGGTGTAGACCACGATTTGAGGGGTGTTCATGTCATATGTGACGTCATGAGTAGGAGTAGTAGCCAAAGTGGGTATTCTTGGGGTGTGCAAGGAGGTGTTTGGGGTAAAGAGGGGCCATCAATGGTCCGAATGGGTCGTGGGAGGTGTCAAAGTGAAGCCGTCGTGGAGGTGCAGGCGACTGGACTAACATATTGTCCGGTTTCATCATTCTGCGCATGCGCAGTCTGGTCGTATTATAGAAAGCAGGCATTTTGAGGGTTCTTTTGGGGTAGAGAGGGACCATCCGTGGTCCAAATGGACCGTGACGGGTATCAGTGTGAAGCTCTCCTAGGGTGGTCAAAAAGTGTGTGTGTGCGTGCATGTGCGTGTGATTGTGTATGTGTGTGTGTGTGTATGTGTCTGTTTGTATGCGTGTGTGTATGTGTGCGTGTGTGTGTATGCAAGTGTGTGTATGCGTCTGTGTGTGTGTTTGTGTGTGTGGGACATAGACGTTTTGGGGTCCAGGTGGGCCACTAGTGGGCCGATTGGATCGAGTGAGGTATCATTGTAAAGCATTCGTGAGGGAGGAGCTCTTGGAGCTCTTGGAGCTCCTGAGCTCTTGGAACTCGGAGCTCGCGAGCGGTCGTCTACGCCCGGTGTTGGTAGTGGGAGCTCCCGTGTGGCAGAGCTCTTGGATCTGAGCTCTTGGAGCTCAAAGTGTCCGGAGCTCAGAGCTCGGACATGACGTCATGGTTTACATCCGGGTCTTCATCTTACATCCGGGTTTTCCACGTTTACTGTCACGTGACCGGAACCGGAAGTTGTCACAAGACAGGTGGCGCCCCTCGAAGCTCTTGGAGCTCAAACCTTGTGGATCACACAGTAAACATGGAAAAACTCGGATGTAAGATGAAGACCCCGATGTAAAACGATGAGGTCACTTCCGAGCTCTGAGCTCCACACGCTTTGAGCTCCAAGAGCTCTGCCTCACCTACACCGGGCGTAGACGCCCGCTCCCGAGCTCCGAGCTCCCAGAGCTCCAAGAGCTCTGCCCCCACGACTGCTTTACAATGATATCTCACTTGAACCAATCGGCCCACTAGTGGCCCACCTGGGCCCCGAAACGTCTATGTCCAACATACACACACACACACACGCACCCACACACACACACACACACACACACAGACGCATACCCACACTTGGATACACACACACGCACACCAACACACACGCATACGCACACTTGCATACACACACACGCGCATACAGATGCATGCACACATGCATACACAGACACAAACACGCACAAACACACACACACGCACACGCAGACGCATACACACACGCATACAAACAGACGCATACACACACATACACGCACACACACTCACACGCACATGCACGCACACGCACACTTTTTGACTACCTAAGGAGAGCTTCTCACTGATACCCGTCACGGTCCATTTGGACCACGGATGATCCCTCTCTACCCCAAAAGAACCCTCAAAATGCCTGCTTTCTATACTACGGCCAGACTGCGCATCCGCAGAATGACGAAACCGCACAATATGTTAGTCCAGTCGGCTGTACCTCCACGACGGCTTCACTTTGACACCTCCCACGACCCATTCGGACCACTGATGGCCCCTCTCTACCCCAAACACATCCTTTCACACCCCCAGAATACCCACTTTGGCTACTACTCCTACTAATGACGTCACCAATGACGTCACAGACGGCGTGGACACTCCTCAAATCGTGGTCTACACCCCGAGGGCTACAAGAGGATACCTCTCACGACTCAATTGGCCCACCAGTGGGCCCTCTCGTCCCCTAAACGTCTATGTCCATACAATTTCTCTACTGCGCATGCGTAGAATGACGTCAGTTCTACGTCACACTCATCCCGTCGGATGCTGCCTCACGTATGCTTTACAATAATACCTCACTTGATGCAATCGGCCCAATAGGGGTCCGCCTAGATCCCAAAACGTCTATTTCCATATACTTTGTCTACTGCGCATGCGCAGAATGACGTCAGTTTTACGTCACACCCATCCAGGCGGATGCTCCCTCACGTATGCTTTACAATGGTACCTCACACGACCCAATCGGGCCAATAGTGGCCCACCAAGGCCCCAAAACGTCTATGTCCATACACTTTCTCTACTGCGCATGCGCAGAATGACGCGGATTCCACGTTTCAGCCACACCGTCGGATGCTCTCTCATGAGTGCTTCACATTGACACCTCACTCGACTCAATCGGCCTAATAGTGGCCCCTCGCGTCCCCAAAGCGTCTATTTCCATATCCTTTCTCTACTGCGCATGCGCAGAATGACGTCAGTTTCACGTTTCAGCCATCCCGCTGGATGCTTCCTCGCGTATGCTTTACAAAGATACCTCACTTGATGCAATCGGACCACTAGTGGCCCGCCTAGACCCCAAAACGTCTATTTCCGTACCATTTTCCCACAATTCCCTGTCTGCGCATGCACAAAATGTTGAAAACAAACAACACACTAGTCCAGGCGCATGCTTCTCCATGTATGCATTACATTGACACCTCACTCGACCCAATCGGACCACTAGTGGTCCACCTAGACCCCAAAACGTCTATTTCCATACTCTTTTTCCACTGCGCATGGGCAGAATGACGTCAGTTGCACGTCATACACATTACTTCGGATGCTCCCTCACGTATGGTTTACAATGATTTCTCACTCGACCCAATCGGACCAATAGTGACCCCTCTCGACCACAAAACCTCTATTTGCAGAGTCTTTGTCTTATGCGCATGCGCAGAATGGCGTCAGTTACACGTTTCAGTCATCCCGCTGGATGCTCCCTCGCGTATGCTTTACAATGATACCCCTCTCGATGCAATTGGCCCTCTAGTGGCCCACCTGGAGCCCAAAACGGCTATTTCCATACCCTTTGTTTACTGCGCATACGCGGAATGACGTCAGTTTAACGTTCCAGCCATCCCGCTGGATGCTCCATCACGTATGCTTCACAATGATACCTCACTTGATCAATCGACCCACTACGCATGCGCACAGTGACTTTTTCAAAAAATTCCAACCAATCGCTTCGGGACACTACCATCGTGTTCTAGGTGTTGAGGTGTGAAAAACGAAACCAAACAACCTATACTATTTTGACCAGGAGTAAATTTCCCATTAGGTTCAGCATTGGCCAGTGGGCCAGTATGGGCCATATAATAGACATATATATGCTATTTTCAACCTTGATTTGTATCATATGACTCGTGGCCTAATGGATAACGTGTCTGCCTCTTGATAAAGCCACCCGGTTTCCCTTCCCACTAGGACCCTTCACCTTCTGCCACTGTATGAAAAACTGAGGATTCGCCACTGCCCATTTAACATGGGCAAATAGTTGGCGATATTGTCGGGAACCCTGTACATGCCATGAATGCTTCGAAAGGGCAGATAAAGGCTATCTATTGTCCCGGAGAGGGGCGGACATTGCCGAAGATGACCACACATTATATTCCAGGACATTGCCGAAGACGACCGGACATTTGACGGCTTCTGATTGGACGAGAGCTCTGTGACGTCATAGATGACGTCATCTCATTTGCATAAATAATACGGAATTTGCTGTTTATATACTACTGATCAGCGATACGGATTTGATATTTTTGGAACATGTCTTGCCGGCATCATTGAAAATTGTGGACCGTTTCTCTCTTGCAGGGAACCAGCCTATGTGGAGTATGATTATCTGTTTGAATTTGGTGCTAATACGGTTATATGAAATATGGGAAAGGTCTTTGAATTATGGACGCGGGTATTCTTTAATGGACGACGGCTGAATTATGAATGACGGACCAGACGCTTGTAATTATGGCGTACATCTCCAAAGTCATGGGGAACGGGGCCCTCATATTTGTCAGGTATACAACACTCGTCACGTCCTAAACGATTATCTAATTAGTTTCCATTTCCGGCACTAGGGGGCGGTGCTTTTAAGACATGGGTAAATAATGTCAATTTATATTGGTATGAGTTTCCACGGTTATATTATATTTCATATTTTAGGAAGTTACAGCAAGTTCAAGTTCCGGAGAGACTAATGCAAAATTCGGAACGGCAGTGAGGTGGAGTCGGACTTGATGATGACAGCAATACATCGTTTCGGCTGATACCATCTCGACGCCTTACAATGGAAACTCGGAACTGACACTTATTGTTAAGGTGGAGAAAAATATCCTAGCTGGGTTAGAAGATAGGAACCGGACACTCTTAATCAACGGACATTCTATATCTCGTCATCGGCACCTCGTTGCATTAAACGCCGTTTGAGCAGCAGGCTTTGTTGGTCGTTAAGGATTGTAATGATAGTTGAAGTTTTAACCTCCCAGCAGTAATATTTCAAACAGTGAAATAAAGCAATAAGGATGTCCAGAGGCACGAAGAAACGGCTTTGTACACGTGACGTCGCGTCAAGGTTAAGCATCGGGTAGTATTTTAACATTGGCAAAACGGCAAAATGGGAAACATTGAATTTCCAAATACAAACAAAAAACAAAACTCGTCGACACTCGACACGGCCTCGGATAATGCAGGACATTGGTACCCCGTCCGGCACTGCTAGGACTCCATGTTGGCATCCATGCTGAAAGCACAGCATCACGTGGAAACTCCGAACAGCGCATGTCAGCTGTTACAATGGCGACAAGTTTAGGCGCAGAAACACCTCACATTAGAAGAGATTCTTCGGGGGTAGATTCAAGGGAATATCCATTTCATTTGGATATATATGAGAAATACAAAGAGGAGTATGTGAGCGGAAACACAACCTATAGCATGTGGTGTGCCTCACGTGCGGCGGATCACGGTTTCCAGGTGAGAGCTGTAAAATCCCTACATCATTAACTACGGCTTCTACGGAATAGGCCGAGCAGTCGCGAAGGACTCTTCGAGAGTAAATCGGCTCTCTCCGTACATTTCCGCTCTGAAGTTCTGAGTGAAAATACCCCAAAATAGTCGAACATTCTCCATCATATTGTCTACTTTTTCTCACCCCGGTACTTCACCACGCTCCGCCTCGCCTCGTGACTCTTGTCTTGGGCTCTCTGTCGATTTATGTACTTGCACAGTGATCAGATTCGTCATTCAAAGGGCAATTGTTGTCACTGAAGTTTGTCGTTTGGCGCACGGGTTAAAAACAAAACAAAACCAAGGAGCTCAAGGGAGCAGTGGCCTTTACATATGAGAAATTCATTTAGCTGTTACCTTAGTGCTGCCACAATTAAATTTCTTCAGTCTTTGTTTCGCACAGACAAAATACCCAATTTTAATTATATTTTTCATGTATAGTTTTGCATGAATTTTTAAATGTATTTAAAATATGACACCTTGAAGCAAAATGATATCACCATGTAATGTCACGGCAGATATTGTTACATTGAAAACACCAGATTAGTTTTGGTACAAGGGGTCATATTTTATACATATTAAACAATCCATGCTGGTATACCAAGGTACCATATGACACCATCCAAGGTATATGACACCATCCTAGGTATACACCATCCAAGGTATACGACACCATCCAAGTTATACGACACCATCCAAGATATATGACACCATCCAAGGTTTGCGACAAAACCCAAAACCGATGAAGGCCCCTGTGGCCAGTTCAAGCATTCGTCGACGTTGTTTCATGTCACTTATAACTGTGAGCGTCAACAGTATTAAGTGGGTGGGGGGATGTTCTTTGTGATTGTATTGTGTTTTTTGTTGCTTTATGAACCTGAATAAATATTTCCTTTAAAATAAACTTAACATGAAAGGGAGTTTCTCCAGTGTTAACACCACTACTTCTCTCCAACGACCACAGTTTCAATTATCAATACATCGGTGGCGAATTTTTAGATCATATGTGAATGGATCATGCTCATTCGACCAAAGTCGCCAGCTGTCGCTTGATATTTTAAGTGACTCAAACTAAAATGTAGATGGCACACATCTTTAATGGTGAACTAAACATTCCAAATTTCAGTGCACGTAAATTAGAGCGATATGTAAGAGGTGGGGAAAACTGCGACTAAAAAGCAACCATATGACTCTACAGGAAAGTATTCGTCGACACATAACATTCAGATCCGGGAATACGGTGGATTCTCGGACGGAGCCTTATTATCTCAGCCGTGCTTTTATTGCAGCTGATCTTGTGGAGACTATGAAGTATCCACACGGCCCCTAGCACCGGTTTAAGCGGAATTAGATACGCTAGCTCGGGAGCTGTGATGGCAGATCAGCTCTTTCTCATAAATTACGTTATAAACGTAAGCTATTCCACCCAAATTTTACGAAGAATCCATGTCTTCTGTTAATCGATTTTTTTCACATTTTTTGTCTCTGGAATTTGTGCCATTTGCGCGATCAAAATGAATAATCAAAACACTCACAGACAGAAACTATCTTTATTGGTCCATTTTTAAGTTGGTACGAGTTTATATGTAATTACCGTATATCAAACGCCATAAGTCGAGTTGAAGAATGATTGCCGACATATATCAAGTACAGAGGACCGGTAAAGCCCATGAATAATTTCAAACAAGAAAGTGCAATTTCATGTTTCCGATAGACTAAATAATGTAAAAATCGGAAGAAAATGTGGGGTGGAGTCGGACTTGATTATGACAGTTCGAGGACTTCAACAGCAACACCTCGGTTTCTCATCCGGGCAATCTCTAGTTTGCTTGCGGCAATCTTGACTCCGACATGTGCTTGCACAAAAGCAACCGATACCGCAGGCTTTGATGGTCGTTAAGGATTGTAACTTGTCAAAAATGTATCTTCAGGTAATGTTTTAACCTCCAAACCGTAATATTTCAAGCAATGAACTAAAATGGTATACATGTAGTTGGAATAATTCCGAAACGAAGATAAACTAACATAGACGTGAGAAATTAGTAATAAGTATTGGAAATCATCGGTATCTCCCAGGGGAAAATTTGGTAGTATAGTAATTCGATCCGATGTTTATTCATTTAGATATTTTTATTTCTTTGGTGCGCAGGAATGACAGAATAGGGGCACGCCCCAGCTTTGTGTCACCCCTGGCTGGATGAAAGTCATCCATTACGACCCGTATAGGAAGAGTCGGTCATATTACTGCAATATATCTGCTTACCTCTATATATATTTAGAATATTTCAGTGTGGTTGAAAATAATAGAAAAATCACCTCTATATTGGTAGATCTTGGAACAAAGGGTCCGATCTGCCTTCAAAGAATTTCAACAGAAATCCTATCAAAACTTACTGCGCTATCTCCGGAACAACAAAAAATGGAGAGCTGAAACTCCTTGACTTTATAGTTTATCGTATTGGGGTCATTTTGAGCCTATTTGCATAACCCCCCGAACAGATTGTCATGGGTAAATTTAAGATGGCGACCAAGTGTTGTGGTTCCTAATCTTCCTCACCCCAGGTATATGACACCATCCAAGGTATATGACACCATCCTAGGTATACACCATCCAAGGTATACGACACCATCCAAGTTATGCGACACCATCCAAGATATATGACACCATCCAAGGTTTGCGACAAAACCCAAAACCGATGAAGGCCCCTGTGGCCAGTTCAAGCATTCGTCGACGTTGTTTCATGTCACTTATAACTGTGAGCGTCAACAGTATTAAGTGGGTGGGGGGATGTTCTTTGTGATTGTATTGTGTTTTTTGTTGCTTTATGAACCTGAATAAATATTTCCTTTAAAATAAACTTAACATGAAAGGGAGTTTCTCCAGTGTTAACACCACTACTTCTCTCCAACGACCACAGTTTCAATTATCAATACATCGGTGGCGAATTTTTAGATCATATGTGAATGGATCATGCTCATTCGACCAAAGTCGCCAGCTGTCGCTTGATATTTTAAGTGACTCAAACTAAAATGTAGATGGCACACATCTTTAATGGTAAACTAAACATTCCAAATTTCAGTGCACGTAAATTAGAGCGATATGTAAGAGGTGGGGAAAACTACGACTAAAAAGCAACCATATGACTCTACAGGAAAGTATTCGTCGACACATAACATTCAGATCCGGGAATACGGTGGATTCTCGGACGGAGCCTTGTTATCTCAGCCGTGCTTTTATTGCAGCTAATCTTGTGGAGACTATGAAGTATCCACACGGCCCCTAGCACCGGCTTAAGCGGAATTAGATACGCTAGCTCGGGAGCTGTGATAGCAGGTCAGCTCTTTCTCATAAATTACGTTATAAACGTAAGCTATTCCACCCAAATTTTACGAAGAATCCATGTCTTCTGTTAATCGATTTTTTTTCACATTTTTTGTCTCTGGAATTTGTGCCATTTGCGCGATCAAAATGAATAATCAAAACACTCACAGACAGAAACTATCTTTATTGGTCCATTTTTAAGTTGGTACGAGTTTATATGTAATTACCGTATATCAAACGCCATAAGTCGAGTTGAAGAATGATTGCCGACATATATCAAGTACAGAGGACCGGTAAAGCCCATGAATAATTTCAAACAAGAAAGTGCAATTTCATGTTTCCGATAGACTAAATAATGTAAAAATCGGAAGAAAATGTGGGGTGGAGTCGGACTTGATTATGACAGTTCGAGGACTTCAACAGCAACACCTCGGTTTCTCATCCGGGCAATCTCTAGTTTGCTTGCGGCAATCTTGACTCCGACATGTGCTTGCACAAAAGCAACCGATACCGCAGGCTTTGATGGTCGTTAAGGATTGTAACTTGTCAAAAATGTATCTTCAGGTAATGTTTTAACCTCCAAACAGTGATGTTTTTGTCATATTTCTTCAAAATTTCTGCCTTTCCGCGACGAAAAGGGGACAGAAACTATTTTATTTCACATTACATTAATATTTACTAATTTAACATGCAGTTTTCGCGGAGAAATTGCATAAATAAAACATTTGGAAAATCCGACCGGAAAAAAATCTACCAAAAAATGCCGTTTTTGAAAATGACGTCACTGTGACGTCATCAAAGCGGCCATCATGGATTTTTTTTTAACATTTTCTGGTAGATCTTGACCCAAGGGTATAGTGTGGTAAGTTTCAGCGCCCTAACTCAAGGGGTAAGAAAAATTATTAGGAGGAGGCCATTTCGCCCCCCCCTCCCCCCCCCCACCCCACACACACAAAAAAAGCCCAGGCCAGATAGGGTTAAAGAAGCTTTGGAAATTCGGTACTTGAATAGTGTACCGTACGTATGTTATCAAATAACTTTCAATTATCACACATATTATCCACATTCAAATTAATTACACCGTGACGTACAAAAAGCCGAACCACAGTGAGGCCAATACTTGGCTAGATTTGGGCATTTATCATACAAAGGATACAAACATATCCAGGCGGGGCTATTTTATCTACGACTCCCAGCCGTGCACGTGATTGTGCGTCCACTCCCATCTCCATCAGAGAAATGGTCATCACCAACAGTGCCAGTCCTCCAAGAAAACAACCTTTCACGACCATCTGTAAGAAGCAAATTAGAATTCGGCATAATATTTTATAGTCTCTACACCTGTTACTGCCACAATATCTTAACTGCGACAATTCCCTTTTTTGCACTTTAATTCCTAGACAAATATAGTTTCGCGCCGCCGACCCGACCGGTGCATTGACGTGTGACTCTCGTATACATTTTGTGGTTCCTAATCTTCCTCACCACAGCATAAAAGAGATTTTAAATCATTAGTGACTGGTGTGATTATGGCAAATATGCATCAAATTATTTCACTATTCCAAGAAGGACCCTTATGCCTGGATTGATAGAAATTTGGGTAACTTTTAGTCGAAATTATCACTGTTTAAAAATAGCATCCATGCTGAGGCCATGGGAATTGGTGAGATAGTACGAACCACAAATTTAAGCGGGGAGTCAGGCGTCAGCAAAAGGCTGACTGTGTCATTACTACGATCATGATGATGCATGTCGTTATAGTTGTATTCAGCTAAGAGAACTGACCATGCTTGTTGATTATCTGGATGTATGCGTTTGTGTTGGGTGGGGGTGGGGGGGGGGGGAGAGGGATGGGGTGGCGGTGAGATCGTTGGTGACTAAACTTCGCACCTGCACACTGATAAACACTTACCTGGGGAACTAGCCGTAGAGAGCGTAGACGCAGACGTTGATCTTCCATTCGAATATAACATTTGCTCATATCCCTCGCATGGTCAAATGCGGATTAACCCTACGAGGCCTGTGGGGCGGGGGCGGCATTATGCTCCCCCTACCAAACTTTCTCCCCTATCGTCGGAACGACAAATTTTTAGTTCATCATATTGGGGTCAATTTGAGCCTATTTGCATAACCCTCCGGGTAGAGGATCACGGGTAAATTCAAGATGGCCACGGTGAGATGGCGGCCATGTGGGATACCAGAAAAGAGATATTTGCGTCATTTTTCTTCAAAATCCCTGCTTTTCTTGGAGGAAAATTGAGCAAAATCTATTTTATTTCACATCAGACTATTTTTTACTAATTTATCATACAGTTACTATTTTTTCGTACAGGTTTTACGGAAAACCCATGAATAAAAAAATTCGAAAAATCTGATTCGAAAAATCTGATTCGAAAAATCGACAAAAAAATGCCTGTTTTGAACATGACATCACTGTGACGTCATCAAAGAAACCACCTGGGATTTTTTTTAGATTTTCTGACGCGCTTCAATTAGAAGCGCTTTGATTCGTTACTGTATTTTCAGAGCGAGGATGGCTCTGGGATATCGTTAAGTATATTGATAGAAAAAGCTGTGCAAGTAGGATACAGCCCACTCTCTATATGAACATTACAACTGTCCACATAATCAGGTGAATCCAGTATTTATATCGGGATAATCCACCAATATCTTAACATCTATCCATCGAGTCATATTCACATTGAAATATATGCGGATAAAAAACTCTTTTCTTTGGTTCTTTATGGAACCATCCCGCTTGAAGACACGTTTTTATAGGGTGAACTACTATGATTGAGCAATTTACGGTGCGGTAGATTATCTGCATGTTTCTGTTTTCCAGATGTCATTGACGGTTGATATTGTTAGAATGGTGTACCATTTTTATGTAGACAGTTGAAGGATATTTCATGATTCTGTATCTTTTATTTTTTTTATATTAATTTCACAGCTATTTATTTCTATTTATTTTTTAAGCCTAAAATCAAAATCGACTTCATGACTTGTCATCGTCTTCTATAAGGTTTATCTGTGTCGGTCTGCCTATAAGACTCGGAAAGATCTACTAGACTAACTGGATTCTATTTGCACAAGCTCCCACAGATCGATCTTAACCGCTGTTCAAGAGCCAAAATTAAATACCACGTGTGAAAGAAATTTTCGGTGATCTCAAATTATATTATATTATCTGGTCGTATGATCATTGAGACTTATGGTTCTGAATTACGACCCCTCGAAGAACTGAAGTTGTGCAAAATCGTCCAAATCGAGGTGAAAATTCACTGACAGAAGGATTTGGTCAATTTGACAGAATAATTTTGGGGCAAATTCCGTTTTTGCAAAAACTGTTTGGATCCTTTCGATGCAGATATTTTGAGTACGTCACATTTATACCCTATCCTGTAGGGTAGGGAATAATGGGCCTTTTTTTCTCCGAAAACGCATGAATCCAGTCCAGAACCAAAACCGCCTTTGAACAACAACTGCCGATATTTCGGTATAAGGATTATTTTGATTCCGAACTGGCTTCATATGTTTACAGAGAGACGTCAGATGTAACAGACATCCTCTGTATCATTAAAAAATATCCCATTCCTTATAATTGTAATATAGTCACCTACCTTGTCTCTTTCTCGGTACTGTCTCAAATTAGGCAACGGATGTATTCTTCAAATTGACTCAAGAAAGACGCGCGAAATGACTTTTAAAGGTATGGTATACCGGTAACATACAAAAAAACAAGCCAGAGGTTAATATTTGTTCAGAGACGACGGAAGTAGTTCTGGATTGGTCCGATCACGAAACCAATCAATGACAAAAGTAAAGCGGGCACGGAAATCGTTCTGGGTCAAGTAGATCGAATCAGGTCATGTTTCCCCTTCACCTTCTCTCCCCATCCATTAGAATTAGGATATTCATATTTTTTCGCGCTTTGGTGCATTTTCGTACGGAAGCGTCTAGGGGCCATGACGAGCAATATTTTTTTCGAAATGTCGAGACAATAAGTCGAAATTTTGAGATACTAAGTCGAGTTATTAATTAGAAATTTCGAGATACTAAGTCGAAAATTTCGAGTTATTAAGTCGAAATAGCGTTCTGGTTCCGATAGACCCCATCTTGGTTGCTATGGAAGGAATCATAGGAAATATTCAGGAATGGAAACATCACCACTGCTACAACAGTCTTGCACTATTCATGAATTATTCATCAACTGCACATGCACAGTTTATGTACTTTAGTTCATGAAGTGTTCATACTAACAGGGCATAAAAATGTTGATTAAATGTTGATGGATTTGCCCATCATGGACTTTCAGTTGTTGAACATATCATGAACCAACAAGTTATTGAACAGTACATGCATTGTATTGGCACACGAGCGTTCTTGATATTTCATGAACTGTTTACGAAGTACAGGTTTCGTTCTGGAATAGCCCATGAACACATATAGCGGTATTAATTATGTTGTTTTAAAAGACAGTAGAGTGTAACAATCTTTCATAAATTAACTAATCTGGTAAGGACAACTGTTGCTGGGTATGGGTCCGGTACACTGAAAAAACCCTTCTGTTAAATTAACAACAAATTCCGTTCTATGAGAGATGACAAATGATATATATACCAGTTGTTGTTTAACCCTATCTGGCCTGGGCTTTCTGGGACCTGTTGTGGCCTGGGGTCCCCCCTAATTATTTTTCTTACATCTTGAGCTAGTGGGCTGGAACTTACCACACTATACCCTTTAGTCAAACTGTACTAGAAAAGGTAATAAAATCCAAGATGGCCGCTTTGATGACGTCACAGTGACGTCGTTTTCAAAAACGGCATTTTTTGGTCGATTTTTCAGTCAGATTTTCCGAATTTTTTATTTATGCAATTTCTCTGCAAAACCTGCATGATAAATTAGTAAATATTAATGTGGTGTGAAATAAGATACTTTTCGCCCACTTTTCTTCGCGGAAAAGCAGAAATTTTGAAGAAATATGACAAAAGCATCACTTTTCTAGGACCTCACGTGACCGCCATCTTGAATTTTCCCATGATCCTCTGCTCAGTGGGGGGGGGGGGGGGCTACGCAGATTGGCTTAAAATGACCCCAATATGATGAACGGAGATTTACGGAGATTTAGCTCTCCATTTTTTTGTCGTTTCTGAGATAGCGCAGAAAGTTTGGTAGGGGTAGGGGGCCATTTCGCCCGGGTAGGGTTAATAGTGTATGACTTCCATCAACTCGTTTATCTAGCCCTTGAACTAAGCGATATAACTTTACGCTACAGCCTACATGTAAAATGTACCTGAATAACTTTCCAGAGAGAAAATCATGGTCAAATTCAAAATGGTGGTCATTGTCATCTGAAACTCGTGTTATCCATACTGTCTTGGCTGTCTACTTTGAGGTTTCTCTTCACCCCAAACTATACAGTTTTTGTCGATGAGTCTCAACAACAGAATCGCTCAATGTGTTCAAGAATTGCCTATTCACTTCTCTCATGTTATTGAATCGGCTTCACGCGAACAGAATCCTGCAAATAGGCCCTGGGCATAACATAACAAATCGAACGTTGGAGTCAATCAGTTTGGCATAAGCGGATAAGAACCGTCGAATTCCATAAATTTCGTATGACCCCTCATGACCACCATTTTCACTGTAAATAGAAAACTGGGCGCTAGTATTCGAATCTAAACACTTCAGTGAAATGTGGAAAAGTTTTGAACTAAATCTCTACTTACCACGATATACCCTCGGGTCAAGCTCTATCAGAAAAGATGGTCGCTTTGATGACGTCCCAGTGACGACATTTTGAAGAAAAAAAGTCAGTTGAGTTTTCGATATTACATATAATTTAGTAAATAATAATCTGATGTGAAATAAATAGTTGTTGCCCAGTTTTGCTCCGGGCCAGGCCTGTTAGGGTTTAAGACATTAAGACATTTCAACGTTTTAAAAAATAGCGAGGTATACCGGTATACTATAATTCAGCTTAACCCTACCTGGCCTGGAGGGGGTGGAGGAGGGGTGCGGAAAGTGCCCCCCTAATGAACTTTTCTCTCCTGCTCCGAAACGACAAAACCGACGAGGCTGAAACTTGGTGGCTTTCAAGCTTATCTTATTGGGGTCATTTTGAGCCTATTTTCATATACCCCCGGGCAGAGGATCATGGGTAAATTCAAAATGGTGGCCATGTGGTATCCGCGAAAGTCGTGTTTTTCAATCTTTTCGCTCCATTTCTTCACATTTTCCTTGCCTAAAAGGCCTTGAAAGTATTTTATTTATGCAAAACTAATTATTCTATATTTATTTGATGATTTTTTTAGAGAAAAATCAAAAAAATGAAAATTTCGAAAAATCGACCCCAAAATGGCCGAAAAATGGCTTCAGAGAAGATGACGTCACTGTGCCGTCATTATGGCGGCCATCTCGTTTTTTTTTTTTTTTTACATTTCCCGATAGAGCTTGAAGCAAAGTTAGAGTGTGATAAGTTTCAGCGCTCTGGCCTTAGTGGTAGAGAAAATATGCGATACACCCCAAATCGCCCAACCAAATAGGGTTAAATACATAATCCTTAGGCCTAAATAAAATTAACCATCATCTTTGAACGTCCCTTTCTCGAGATTAGAAATACTCATACGTTTTACATATCTTTTATTATCTTCGGGAACAGAAACATTTAAAAATCAGTGTGGTCGTCTAAGTCACATAATATCAGCTGTTAACACGGACAGTGTAGGATTATGTAGCGTCGTTGTTTTTGCTTTATTTATTTATTTTATTTTTTTTGCTATGACAAATGCCCGCGGCAGTGCTGTGTAAGCGATAAGATCTTTCATGGCATAATGAAAACCATGATTGTTGATGTATGAACTGCTAATGAATAAAACGAGGAAGCGAGTAGAAATGCCTACAGGTCCAGTAACGGGGATATGAACGTTTGTATGCATATTTGAGGAAACGCATCTGCCACTTATATATTTTGTCCGTACTTCCGTGAAGTTTAACCATAACTGAGAACAGGTTACATGGGATACTACGTGCCTTCGGGGTTACAATAACACTGTGTAGCCAATCCCTACCCTTCCCTTCTTTTGTTTATTTTTTTATCTCTCTCTTTTATTTTTATTTTTTTTTATTTTTTTGTTGTTCCACAAAAAGACATGTGGTTAACTTATGTGGACGTCATTATGGATTGACTACGGCATATTCAAATATCAGAAAGTATATATTTTAACCCTACCAGGCCGGTCGGGGGAATTATTCCCTCAACCCATTATTAAACTTTCTATCGGGAACGTGCTTTCAAGTCGGTGGATGGTGGAAAACTTCAGAAAAATGATGATTTTGACATTTTATTCAAAATATTTAATTTTTTCCGGATAAAAGTGGACATAAACCATTCTGACGTTGTGGTAGAGTATACAATGAATGCAATTACTCTGCGAAAATACATTTAATCAACTCAGACATCCTGTCAATTATTTACCGCGATGTAATACAAAACCCCATAGAAAAAATAATAATAATAAAATAATATAAATGCACAATACATTTGTTCGGGTATTCAAGGCGAGTAGAATAATTTGCAATCAGTTAATCCTAACATGCTTCTGTGTAACCTAGAACTTCATATAAACTCACATTCACGTCAATTTTTTTAACGATTCAAAATACCAACTTGTCTGGTTCAATTTTCAAATATCAAGTACTCATTACGCACATTGCTTAGCTTGATATGATAGTTGCCCAGTCAATGGCAGTCAAGTAATAAGAAAAATGACACACAGCATCTGAAGTTTTCTTCTGTGATTGTGACACCTCACGCACCACCGTAGTTTCAGATGTTCCGCTTACAATTTAATTCAATCAGTTCCGTCTGACGTAATCAATCACAGTGTAGTTCCAACACACCATACCACGGATCTGTGACGTATTTCCATGTTCCATGTTTAACGGCTTCTCGTAATTCACATGACATTCAGTTTTCATTCAGTTTTGTTGCGGTAATTTTACCTTCCGAATGTTGCAGATATGAGGACTAATTCACAATTCAACGCCTTTTTCTTTCTGTTCCGGGTGACGCTTCTAAGTAAGTAATACAAGACATACAATATATGTAGGCAGAACGTGTCGTCATCTTATAGGAAATGGCTTGATGGATGTTTAAGCTACGTCAGCAACACAGGCCCTAAAAACAAGAGTTTTGGGGGGTGTGGGCGGTGGTATTAGGGTGAAGTGTCGAAATATGGGGTCTCTATACATAACTCCGTGTTTTATATAAAAATACACCTGCATGGAGTTATGTATAAAGACCCCTTATTTCGACACTTCACCCTACTACCACCGCCCCCCCCCCCAACTCATTGTTTTGAGGGCCTGTAGTCAGCAACTTGTATAGCTACTCTTACGGATTCCATAACTGCCTGACGTAAACTTTGGCACATTCGTCAAATATATAATCCGTTTAATAGCGGTATAATATCAATAAAATAAAGCGGATGCGATTCGTGATCGGGATAGTTCATGCAGTAGCCTTGGTCGTTATATTCTCATATATACATAGAAAAGGAAAATCCTCGTGGATAGTCCATGGCGTTGACCTAAGGATCATCAGGATATTTGACATTTTCGAAATTTTTTGCCAAGTCTAAATTTCCAAAAAAAACCCCTCATCATTATAATGATCAAATTTTATGACACAATGATACCATGAGACTTGAAATGAAAAAAAATATATATTATTTTATTTTGATTTTTTTTTCAATACCTTTGTAAGCAAAAATGTAATAAAATGACAAAGAATTTCGTGAAGCGACTTTCAGAAAATATTTACTATAACAGGCCAGGAAAACGAAAAATAAAATGACCCAACTAAGTTTTGGAGGGCCAACGAGCGAAATTATCCATTTCGCTTGAAGCACGTGACCGTACTTACATACTCAACTGTGCACGTGGACACAGAACACCACTGAAATCTCGCCATTTTGCCTGCGATGTCACAAGAAAATAAATATAATTCAATAGAAAATAAACTACAGCAGATATTAAATTCAAATTTTCCACAAATACACAGTTAGATATGTACTTTTAAGTCCATCTTTTGGAAACCCCCCTGGAGATGTACTTTTTCAAGCCGCCTTACTCTAATATCCTGCCTGATGCTTCACGAGAAATCGCGCGAGATTTGATAATTGGTGAAAGTGAGAGAAAAAAGATCATTCGTCTAATTGCATCAAATTTAGACAACAAAGATGGTGTTATAGTGAATTTCGGTGAGTAGCCCTCCGATCTAAATGAGTCTGCATTCCGATCACATGTTCTGAAAGCATTTGTCAATGAAAATGGGTGAGCGTAAACGTGTGTAGATGAATGACATTAACCCTCACGGCCGTGTGCCAACAACAACAACAATACCAAACAACAACAACATGTTGAATGACTGTCTTATTCAGACGGACTTTGATTGACAGGTGCAGTTTTGTCCGAAGGGTTAATTCACCGAGGCCGGAAAAAGTCCACCTCAGCAGGAAGAAATGTGAATCGCCATTTTTCCGAACAATTCTGTTTGCTTGACCACGTGTAGCATCCTATTTTCGAACAACTTCAAGTTAGTCATTCTTGTTTGACCTCAACGAAGAGATGATTCAACTTTATTCGTGAGTTAAACAGTAACCACATTTCCTCAATTTCCAAATTTTACTTAAAAAAATCGACTACATTTTGTTCCACAAAGTCATTTTCCCCGACTTAGTTAAAACAAATTGTCATATTTTCTTGTGTTTAACCCTACCTGGCGTGGGGGAAGTGCCCCCTAGTGAACTTTTCTCTGCTGCTCCGAAACGACAAAATCGAGGAGGCTGAAACTTGGTGACTTTTAAGCTTATCTTATTGGTGTCATTTTGAGCCTATTTTCATATACCCTCGGGCAGAGGATCATGGGTAAATTCAAAATGGCGGCCATGTGGTATCCGCGAAGTCGTGTTTTTCAATCTTTTCCATTTTTCCACATTTGCCTTGCCGAAAAGTCCTTGAAAGTACTTTATTTATGAATAACTAATTATTTTATATTTTATTTGATTTTTTTCGAGAGAAAAATCGGAAACATGAAAATTTCGAAAAATCGACCCCAAAAAGGCCGAACAATGGCTTCCGGGAAGATGATGTCACTGTAACGTCATCATGGCGGCCATCTTGGATTTTTTTACATTTTCCGGTAAAGTTTGAACCAAAGATACTGTGTGGTAAGTTTCAGCGCTCTAGCCTTAGTGGTAGAGAAAATATATAGGGGGGGGGGGGCACTTTCCGCCCCCCAGGCTGCGATACACCCCAAATCGTCCAGGCCAGATAGGGTTAATTGTGTTTCCTATCTTTATGAGATGAAATAATGCGCCCTTGATTCTTTCAACCTGACAAAAAAAAAATTCAAAATCTCTCAAATCCCCCTGATCCTTAACCAACTGAATCTAAAGAAATGTCTATAATTTATTGGCATCTTTCTGCAATTATTGTACGGTATATAATTAAATGTACAGACATTTAAACAGGAGGGGAGGGGAGGGGGGGGACTTCAGAGAGTGTTATAAACGCGTTGGGCACTTGATAATGCTGTTCAGAAGATGTCCCGTGCTTGCCCTCGCAGCAACAGCCACACAGGAATGGTAAATGACATAATGTCCAATCTGAGTATCAGCAAGGATTTATAAACCGAAGTTGGTTTAAATAGTATTTATTTCACCATAAGATGAGATGGGGAGCGCATTAAGATGACTTATTATTGCGTCTCCCCTGTACAATATATATATAACATCAGTTAAGTTACAAATAAAACAAATATAACAAATAATGGAGAGAAAGCTGAATACATGTGACCAAATCCACGATAAATTTACATTTTCGGTGTGAGAAGCTCGAGTGCCATCGTGCTACGAGATATAATGAAGAACTACACGAAGAAAACCCTGTCTGGACGCTGAAGGAACAGCAGATAGGCAGATAAGACATATTTGTAGTTTGAAATCAGAAACGTTTGGTTTTTACAATATAGTCGCCAAGATACTTTTGAATGCGCGCATTGGTAACCTCGTCTTTGTCTACATCGCCGAATAATAGTGTTTTTGGAATTGGAATTCTCTGTATATCATAAATACTCGCAAGGTTAGTTAGTAACAGGATACGTTGAATGTGGAAAGTGGGACAGTACAGGAAATAATGATCAACGTTCTCGTTGGGATGTCCGCAGTTACATTGAGTAGTGTCGGACAGGAAATTGTCAAATAAGTGTCTTTTGAGATTGCTGCAACCGTTACGAAGACGACACAGTAAAACATTCTCTTTTCGGGGACAGACATAATACCAGGGTGGTGGATAAACCGAAGTTGTTGCGGTTTTACCAGACAGGTATATATCTGTTTTGTTGGCTGACGTACCTGGTCAATATCTCATTAGTATTTCCTGCCAACGTTACAAAAAATACAGTTATGTACAAAAGTATACAAATAAACAAAAGGTAGCACCTTTGAGACTAACTAGTTTATTTCAACATGAGCTTTCGTAGACACAAGCCTACTTCCTCAGATGCAGTGATGTGGATTGATTGATTGAAATTGTAGTTTAAGGGCCGCTTCCCATTCGGATTTCGCGGCCCATCAACTCAATGTTTTATTCGTTTCTCGCGGTACATTACGTTGTTTATTGAATATTTTTTCCAGCGCTAAATATATAAATAAATAAATATATAAATAAATAGATAAATAATAAATAACAATGAGAGATTAGTAGGCCATATAAATAGAAGTAAATAAGAATCGCTATATGTACAAGTTCGTAAGTCTCTTACTGTTTTTTTGTTTTGTTTTTTTGTTCTCTTTTTGTTAAGTTATACTGGTAATTGTGAGTTCACTGTAATCGCGTGTATGATTCCTTTGTCTTGGTACCCCATAGTACGCACAAAACCGTCCAGAAAAAACTGGGAGAACCAGGGCGTCTTCAGGATTCTTAGTGATGTGGACTAAGTTACAGGGCTATATATAGGAAAAACAGAGGTCTAGAGTGAACAGTGTCAGCAGATAAGTACATAGATAATAATAGGATTAGCTAGCATGGCTAAGTGGCACAATGAAAGTAAATACAATAGCACAAATAACAATACTATTAATTAACCAGCAACTACAGCATTAAGTAATGATTAAAGATGAAAATGTGTGAAGCACTTAATCCCTAAATATAATATAGAACCGGTAATGTAGTAATAATAACAAACAGACAGTATAACAAATCAATTAATCTCTGTAATGGGACATGAAACCATGATCTCTGTTGAGTCCTAATTCTATACAATTAAAGTTCTGAATGACCATTTGTTCAGCAATCTCTCTATCCAGGGCCTTTTTGAAGTCTTTTTTTGCGGAGCACAGCCACCCGAAAGTCATCTATGGAATGTCCTGGTAGGTTGAAATGATCTCCGATAGGTTTGTGGTCGTTGTCATGTCGGATGTCAAACTTGTGTCCATTCATCCGTTGGTGGAGTGTCTGGCCGGTCTGTCCAATGCACACGGCTGAGGGGCAATGAGGGCAAGTAATGGCATATAAAACATTGGTAGATGTACAGCTGAAGGAGCCTTTGACGGTAAATGTGGCATTTACAAATGTGATAATGTGATATCTGGGTATCACCCAGATGTAAATGTGATATCTGGGTATATGGACACACTTCTCCGACCATATGCACGTAAAGCCCCTAGCTTCATCAACGGCACCACTGACTTCCTTCAGAAGATCAACGCCATCGACAACCTCCCTCCTGACACCCTGTTAGTCACCATGGATGTTGAAGGACTCTACACGAACATCCCACATGATGACGGACTGCAGGCCATCCGAAACACGATCAACGACACAGCCTTAGCTGACCGAGCCTGTGACCGTACTTACATACTCAACTGTGCACGTGGACACAGAACACCACTGAAATCTCGCCATTTTGCCTGCGATGTCACAAGAAAATAAATATAATTCAATAGAAAATAAACTACAGCAGATATTAAATTCAAATTTTCCACAAATACACAGTTAGATATGTACTTTTAAGTCCATCTTTTGGAAACCCCCCTGGAGATGTACTTTTTCAAGCCGCCTTACTCTAATATCCTGCCTGATGCTTCACGAGAAATCGCGCGAGATTTGATAATTGGTGAAAGTGAGAGAAAAAAGATCATTCGTCTAATTGCATCAAATTTAGACAACAAAGATGGTGTTATAGTGAATTTCGGTGAGTAGCCCTCCGATCTAAATGAGTCTGCATTCCGATCACATGTTCTGAAAGCATTTGTCAATGAAAATGGGTGAGCGTAAACGTGTGTAGATGAATGACATTAACCCTCACGGCCGTGTGCCAACAACAACAACAATACCAAACAACAACAACATGTTGAATGACTGTCTTATTCAGACGGACGTTGATTGACAGGTGCAGTTTTGTGCGAAGGGTTAATTCACCGAGGCCGGAAAAAGTCCACCTCAGCAGGAAGAAATGTGAATCGCCATTTTTCCGAACAATTCTGTTTGCTTGACCACGTGTAGCATCCTATTTTCGAACAACTTCAAGTTAGTCATTCTTGTTTGACCTCAACGAAGAGATGATTCAACTTTATTCGTGAGTTAAACAGTAACCACATTTCCTCAATTTCCAAATTTTACTTAAAAAAATCGACTACATTTTGTTCCACAAAGTCATTTTCCCCGACTTAGTTAAAACAAATTGTCATATTTTCTTGTGTTTAACCCTACCTGGCGTGGGGGAAGTGCCCCCTAGTGAACTTTTCTCTGCTGCTCCGAAACGACAAAATCGAGGAGGCTGAAACTTGGTGACTTTTAAGCTTATCTTATTGGTGTCATTTTGAGCCTATTTTCATATACCCTCGGGCAGAGGATCATGGGTAAATTCAAAATGGCGGCCATGTGGTATCCGCGAAGTCGTGTTTTTCAATCTTTTCCATTTTTCCACATTTGCCTTGCCGAAAAGTCCTTGAAAGTACTTTATTTATGAATAACTAATTATTTTATATTTTATTTGATTTTTTTCGAGAGAAAAATCGGAAACATGAAAATTTCGAAAAATCGACCCCAAAAAGGCCGAAAAATGGCTTCCGGGAAGATGATGTCACTGTAACGTCATCATGGCGGCCATCTTGGATTTTTTTACATTTTCCGGTAAAGTTTGAACCAAAGATACTGTGTGGTAAGTTTCAGCGCTCTAGCCTTAGTGGTAGAGAAAATATATAGGGGGGGGGGGGCACTTTCCGCCCCCCAGGCTGCGATACACCCCAAATCGTCCAGGCCAGATAGGGTTAATTGTGTTTCCTATCTTTATGAGATGAAATAATGCGCCCTTGATTCTTTCAACCTGACAAAAAAAAAATTCAAAATCTCTCAAATCCCCCTGATCCTTAACCAACTGAATCTAAAGAAATGTCTATAATTTATTGGCATCTTTCTGCAATTATTGTACGGTATATAATTAAATGTACAGACATTTAAACAGGAGGGGAGGGGAGGGGGGGGACTTCAGAGAGTGTTATAAACGCGTTGGGCACTTGATAATGCTGTTCAGAAGATGTCCCGTGCTTGCCCTCGCAGCAACAGCCACACAGGAATGGTAAATGACATAATGTCCAATCTGAGTATCAGCAAGGATTTATAAACCGAAGTTGTTGCGGTTTTACCAGACAGGTATATATCTGTTTTGTTGGCTGACGTACCTGGTCAATATCTCATTAGTATTTCCTGCCAACGTTACAAAAAATACAGTTATGTACAAAAGTATACAAATAAACAAAAGGTAGCACCTTTGAGACTAACTAGTTTATTTCAACATGAGCTTTCGTAGACACAAGCCTACTTCCTCAGATGTAGTGATGTGGATTGATTGATTGAAATTGTAGTTTAAGGGCCGCTTCCCATTCGGATTTCGCGGCCCATCAACTCAATGTTTTATTCGATTCTCGCGGTACATTACGTTGTTTATTGAATATTTTTTCCAGCGCTAAATATATAAATAAATAAATATATAAATAAATAGATAAATAATAAATAACAATGAGAGATTAGTAGGCCATATAAATAGAAGTAAATAAGAATCGCTATATGTACAAGTTCGTAAGTCTCTTACTGTTTTTTTGTTTTGTTTTTTTGTTTTCTTTTTGTTAAGTTATACTGGTAATTGTGAGTTCACTGTAATCGCGTGTATGATTCCTTTGTCTTGGTACCCCATAGTACGCACAAAACCGTCCAGAAAAAACTGGGAGAACCAGGGCGTCTTCAGGATTCTTAGTGATGTGGACTAAGTTACAGGGCTATATATAGGAAAAACAGAGGTCTAGAGTGAACAGTGTCAGCAGATAAGTACATAGATAATAATAGGATTAGCTAGCATGGCTAAGTGGCACAATGAAAGTAAATACAATAGCACAAATAACAATACTATTAATTAACCAGCAACTACAGCATTAAGTAATGATTAAAGATGAAAATGTGTGAAGCACTTAATCCCTAAATATAATATAGAACCGGTAATGTAGTAATAATAACAAACAGACAGTATAACAAATCAATTAATCTCTGTAATGGGACATGAAACCATGATCTCTGTTGAGTCCTAATTCTATACAATTAAAGTTCTGAATGACCATTTGTTCAGCAATCTCTCTATCCAGGGCCTTTTTGAAGTCTTTTTTTGCGGAGCACAGCCACCCGAAAGTCATCTATGGAATGTCCTGGTAGGTTGAAATGATCTCCGATAGGTTTGTGGTCGTTGTCATGTCGGATGTCAAACTTGTGTCCATTCATCCGTTGGTGGAGTGTCTGGCCGGTCTGTCCAATGCACACGGCTGAGGGGCAATGAGGGCAAGTAATGGCATATAAAACATTGGTAGATGTACAGCTGAAGGAGCCTTTGACGGTAAATGTGGCATTTACAAATGTGATAATGTGATATCTGGGTATCACCCAGATGTAAATGTGATATCTGGGTATATGGACACACTTCTCCGACCATATGCACGTAAAGCCCCTAGCTTCATCAACGACACCACTGACTTCCTTCAGAAGATCAACGCCATCGACAACCTCCCTCCTGACACCCTGTTAGTCACCATGGATGTTGAAGGACTCTACACGAACATCCCACATGATGACGGACTGCAGGCCATCCGAAACACGATCAACGACACAGCCTTAGCTGACCGAGCCTGTTCCCTCACTGAGTTTGTGTTAAAACACAATTACTTTAAGTTTGGGGACGCCACTTACCTCCAAGTACAAGGCACCGCTATGGGGACACGGATGGCACCACAGTATGCAAATGTCTTCCTCGCAGACCATGAACAACGTTTTCTCCAAGACCGCCCGCTTGCCCCATTAATGTATGTTCGTTTCATTGACGACATTTTCATCATTTGGACGCATGGAAGGGAGACCCTCGACCAACTCCATGCAGACTTCAACGCATTACATCCCACCATCAACTTGACATCATCAGTGTCTAACGAGTCTATCAACTTCCTAGATACTACCGTGAAACCGTCCAATGGGAAGCTCGTAACCACCCTGTATCGGAAACCTACAGACCGCTACTCGTACCTTCATGCCAGTAGTTTCCATCCTGGGCATGTCACCAAATCGATCATCTTTAGCCAGGCTCTGAGATACAATCGTATCTGTTCTGACACACAGGACAGGAACCAACATCTTACTAACCTGAGTCAGGCCTTCAAACATCTGGACTACGAACCCAAGCTGATAGAAGAGCAAATTACACGTGCCAAACATGTACCCCGGGAGAATCTACTACGCTACCAACCCAAGACCAAACCAGACCGACTAGCACTTGTCGTCACTTACAGCCCCGGACTCCGTCCCCTGCAACGTATCATCAACGATATCCAGCCCATACTAGCTGAAGATGACAGCTTGAAAGAATCCATCCCCAACAAGCCTATCCTTGCCTACAAACAGCCCCCCAACTCGAAGAAACAACTTGTTAGCAGCCAGCTACCTAATCCGGACGAACCACGTGGGACATTTCCTTGCAACAAACCCCGATGTAAACTGTGCCCTCATATCAACTCCGACATCACCATTCAGGGTCCCAACAATGCCACATTTACCGTCAAAGGCTCCTTCAGCTGTACATCTACCAATGTTTTATATGCCATTACTTGCCCTCATTGCCCCTCAGCCGTGTACATTGGACAGACCGGCCAGACACTCCGCCAACGGATGAATGGACACAAGTTTGACATCCGACATGACAACGACCACAAACCTATCGGAGACCATTTCAACCTACCAGGACATCCCATAGATGACTTTCGGGTGGCTGTGCTCCGCAAAAAAGACTTCAAAAAGGCCCTGGATAGAGAGATTGCTGAACAAACGGTCATTCAGAACTGTAATTGTATAGAATTAGGACTCAACAGAGATCATGGTTTCATGTCCCATTACAGAGATTAATTGATTTGCTATACTGTCTGTTTGTTATTATTACTACATTACCGGTTCTATATTATATTTAGGGATTAAGTGCTTCACACATTCTCATCTTTAATCATTACTTAATGCTGTAGTTGCTGGTTAATTAATAGTATTGTTATTTGTGCTATTGTATTTACTTTCATTGTGCTACTTAGCCATGCTAGCTAATCCTGTTATTATCTATGTACTTATCTGCTGACACTGTTCACTCTAGACCTCTGTTTTTCCTATATATAGCCCTGTAACTTAGTCCACTTCACTGCATCTGAGGAAGTAGGCTTGTGTCTACGAAAGCTCATGTTGAAATAAACTAGTTAGTCTCAAAGGTGCTACCTTTTGTTTATTTGTCTACTACAAAGACTAACACGTCTACCCCAAATCATTGTACAAAAGTATGAACATGTGATGAAATAGTACCACATGGATGTGTACCTTGCTAAACGCATATATTTTTTCAAAGCACAAACATTCCGTCGCATATATACAATCCACATTATGCATATAGTCAATGTAAAGTACTTGTTCGAGATAAGAATAAAAGCCGATACCACAATAATACCTCATTCATAATGCACCACATCCGCTATTATTATACCTCATACCAGATTTGTTCATCCTGATTGGTTGGAACTCGGTCACATGACGTTCTGTAATTTGTGACGATCCCGAGGCGATAGCGCACGGTCTCGAGACAATTGCGCACCGTATCTGTAACACAGCCCATTCCTTGCGTTCAGTGGAGCAAGACTTAGTCAAACAAAATGTGGACCATTGCATCCATATGCGCGTATGTGATGGTTTTAATAGCAATTGCCTACTAGCCGTTTGGTGATTAATATTTTGCTGCTTTTGGGACGAGAAAATTTTGTTCAGCTCAAACGGCCGGTGAGCCGAATTTATCAATATCATAAAACTAAAATAGTATTTTCCCCCTACGTTATACCCGCCACGTTGGGCATGTAGATTTCACATTAGGTGTTCGTTCTATCGCTGGATGACATCACAGATTGAGTCTCCTGGGAGGTTGTTGGTTTCATTCTGACAAAATTCCAAAAATAAAATAATCATACTTCACGGAATTCGAGCATTTTATGAATCTATAAAAATATTCCTGATAAAGTGCATATCTACAATTTTCCTGCTCTCGATAGTTGATGTTCAACTCGCGCGTCGCACTCGTTGAACATCATCTGTCGAGAGCTGACAAATCGTGATGTCACACCGCGGACGTCACACCGCGGCATGCACTATCTGTGTATTACGTTACAATCACTACCGGACCGCTCGATCAATGCTAGACAACAACATATCAATATATATTGTCCATTGCATCACCTTATGTATTTGTTTAGCAAAAAATGGAAGATAAGATGAAAATCCATTGAATTTAACACAACATATGGAATTATTCCAGTTTTTATACTACCAATATGTATATTATACAATTATGTGATTCCAATGAGGTGAATACGATGTTTTATGGACCAGAGAAAACCAATATTAGATACTATATTCATGACGTGAGATAATGCTGTAATGCCGACATTATCGTTTTGTAATTTGGCCGTTGTGAAAACGGCTTCTTCGCCGTGATGAGTTGTTTAACTATTGCAGTCGAGGAAGCTGAGCCCTCTTGCAGACAATTTTACACACCCTCTTGAATTCGTCTTTGTACAGCTAAAAATATGCCGCATAGCCAAAAGCTAAAGCTAAAAGAGTATTTCTCAAAGATTCCACAAATATTAGTTTGTTCGTTGTAAACGTATTCGTTGTGAAGATATTCGGATTTTAGCAAAATTAGCTTTCTTTTTAAAATGGCTATTTTCAACAAAGTATTCCGCTTATCGTAAAATGCATCATCGTTTCCGATAGAAGACCGCTCCAACAGAAAATCTGTGTCTCAGTTTTATAACTGTTTTGTCTAGTTCTAGTCCTATTGACTTTTAATGGAAAATGTCTTCATAAAATCGAGCAACTCCCAGTGTTAAACTTTGAAGTTGAATTAAAAACAAACTATTATTAGTGAGTACATAGTATATGAAACAATCACATCAAATTTCAAGTCTCTAGGATAAATATTTTTCGGGAAATAAACCATGTTAGGTGAAAAAAAGAAATAGCACAAATCGATCGAAAAGAGGAAAAGGGCTTGGGTAGTCTCGATTTTGTGGTGGGTTTACCGCAAAAAATTACGGCGAACTGACACCATCCTTTTAGGTAAATATTTCGCCTTGAGTTCAAAGGATGTTTCAAACTATACATTTCTGAGACGAGCATCTCTTCGGGTTTCACAATCCCAAAACAGAATGAAAATCGGGTGGATACATGTATTGGCAGAGGCTTGCTCGATTATATTCTGATATGTGGGCATGCAGTATGACTTAACATGTGTTAGTATCTGGAGCTTACCCCACTTGACGTCAGTAATAGGAAGAGGTGAAATTCCTTATGATTGAGGCTGAGGCTGATGACGTCACGGATGACGTCATGGATGACGTAATATTCGGTCACTTGACTTTCGGTGACATCCGGATTACTTTCTGTGACGTCACTTCCGGTGACGTGACGGCCCAGCAAGAGATATCTGCCCCTACATAAAAACCCAGTGACTTCCAATGTTAATCTACGGGAAATTTATGCACATATAGGGGTGGTCTTTTTTGTGGATTTTACTGTGGTTTGTAGCACTTCGTTTTCTTTGGTGAAAACACGATGAAAGGGGTCTCTAGGCCAGGGATTGATTTCCGCTGAAAAGTTCAGGCAGGTCTGGGGTGGCCATGTTAGGTCCATTCTGGTACAGTGGACAATGTTAGTACCAAATTCATTCATGGACATTTGCGATATAACATGGTATAAGGTATGGCCACTTGTTTTCTTCATCTGTAGAACACGATGGTAGGGGTGTTGGGCCCATGAGATGACTTTTTTTTTGAAAAGTACTGATGACGCATGCGCAGGCAGGCAGATCGAGGTGCACGTTTTGGGGGCTAGTGGTGCGATTGGGTCGTGTGAGGTTGAAGCATTCGTGAATGAGTGTCCAACTGGATGGGTGCGAGGTGGGAATATCATCTATTTGCGCATCCGCAGTAGAAAAAGGATATTTGAATGGACGTTTTGGGGTCGAGTTGGGCCAATAATAGTCCAATTTGGTCGTTTGAGGTGTCATCGTGAAGCTCTTGTGGGGGGCCATCGGACAGGACTAGTGTTTCGTCCGTTCTCAATATTCTGCGCATGCGCAGACAGGAAATTCTGAGAAAAGTTCCCTGGAATGGACGTTTTGGGGTCGAGGTGGACTCAGATTGGGCGTACTGGGTCGGGGAAGGTATCCAAATGAAGTGCTCCTCCAGGCCGACCAAACCATGGGTGGGTGCATGTTCTCACAGGAAGAACACGGAGTCATAGAAATGAGAATATTGTTGTTGTTGTTGTTGTTGTTGTTGTTGAAAAAGTGTAGTCTCTCAATTTCGGGGAAGTAAAATTCAAAGGAAGTAATCCTGTTTAGTAGTACAGAAAGCAGAAACATTGACTTGAGAACGATACTAGTACCTATATCGAAGCCTACTGAGTAAACTAGAAGTTGTTATCAATAAGCAATTTGTTTATTTATCTACTTCCCAACTTCTAAATGCAACCAAAAGAAAGCAAGTGGAAGCAGAAACTGTCGGGGGCAATTTTTTTTGAAATTTTTTTGAAAAACTCCTGCCATATTTACAGATCACTCGGGAGTAGTAGAGAAAGGGGAGTTTCGGCGGTGCAATGGAGTTCGTTTGGAGAAAATACGGGCCTTGGCCGGAGTGGCGATGGTGGTCGCCGTGGTGATGGTGTCTGTACATATAGGGATAGACACGTGTCCCTATTCAGTCCATGATTGAGTGAGGCGTGCCTAACGTTCATGAGGCGTTCCCAGCGTCCGTCTTAACGCATTGACGCACTAACGATGGTAAGTGAGTGAGTGAGCGAGTGAGAGAGCGAGCGAGTTTATAGCGAGAGTGAGTGAAAGGGGAAGTAGTAGAGAAAGGGGAGTTTCGGAGGTGCAATGGAGTGCCTTTGGCGGAGATAAGGGCCCTTTCCCATCTGGCTACCTGGTAGAGTTACCTGTGTGTGCGTGTGTGGAGGAGGGAGGGAGGAGGAGGAGGGGAAGTGAGTGAGTGAGTGTGATGGTGGTAGAGGTGTGTGTTGGTGGTGGCCATGATGTGGACAGATGAGAGAACAACAACAGCTAAGATGACGGGTCAATCATTTTATTATACCCACCAGCACATAATACCCATGCTGGGGGAACGGGGCGTTGGATATGTTCACAATTTTCGTAGGCTGTTGTCCAATCAGAAACCGCCATTTCACAAAGTTAAATTTTCGGTCATTTTCGCTCTCATCCGTTTGTCCTAAGCGTGTTCGGGCAGTCCAGGATACTGGAGATCCGAGCTCTCACTTCTCCCATATTGGTAGGCAGGGATGGGAGATGGAATGGCTCCTCGACACTGGGATCAAGCTCCATCGGCTCTTCAGTTCGGTGCGGCGGGGTGACCTCCATGGGTTCTTCGATTCGAGGATGCAGCGAAGGGAGTTGGAAGGGCTTTTCGACACTGGGATCAACCACCATCGGCTCTTTCATTTGAGGCGGCGAATCGACCCCCATGGGTTCTTCCATTCGAGGATGCAGGCAAGGGAGATGGAAGGACTCCATCGGCTCTTCAATTTGAGGCGGTGGATCGACCTCCATGGGTTCTTCCATTCGAGGATGCATTTCCATGTCTCAAGAGTGTGGTGCACCCGCATACATACAAGAGATATCATTCCTGGGATGTTTCGTTGTTTACAGGGTTACTTGAATTTCTCATTAAAAATTGGCAACACAATATATCAAGAGCATATAGGTATTCCAATGGGTACTAATTGGGCACCCCTGTTGGCTGACCTATATCTGTTCTCTTATACATATGACTATACGCAGGCGCTCTAAAAACCGATCCATTCAAATCCCGTTCCTTCTCATTCACCAAACGCTATATAGACGATCTTCTCGATGTGGATAATCGCTATATAAATGACGCAGCGAAGGATATATATCCACTTTCACTGGATTTGAAGGAAACTGCAGATAGCCCAACAGGCACAACACATTTAGATCTATAACTCTCTCTCGTCGAATCTATGACAAAAGAGATGATTACAATTTCGACATAGTAAACTATCCCTTTCTGGAATACCAAGCGCCTCCACTCAAAGTTTCTAAAGTTTGGCGATACACATCGCATGCTGATAGCAAATTACGAGCGTAGCGTGCAAGATCTATGGCGTTACGTTTCGTAACTTGTGTCTAATTCTGCTTAATCCGGGGATAGAGCCGTATGAATCCGTGTATTTCAGAATCCTTATGGTGCTCATATGAACAGTGACGATCAAAGCGTGACTGAGATATATCATTCTCTAGATGACGACTTCACAACGAATATTATGGATTAAGAATACTGATCAGCCATACGTTTGGATATTTTTGGAACATCATGATGTCTTGCCGGCATCATTGAAAACTGTTGACCGCTTCTCTCTTGCAGGAAACTAGCCTATGTGTATGTAAACTATGACTGTATTCTTAAATTTGGTGCTGATACTTTTATATGAAATATTCAATAAGCCTTCGGATAATGGACGCGGATATTCTTTAAGGACGACGGCTGAATTATGAATGACGGACCAGACGCTTGTAATTGTTGTCCTCCCATCTGTCCACATCATGGCCACCACCACCACCACCACCACCACACACCACCACCACCACACACTACCGCCACCACCACATACCACTATCATCACTACACGCATTCACGCACTCCCTCACTCACTACCCCCTCTTCCTCCTCCTCTTCCTCCGCCTCCTCCCCCTCCTATTCCTCCTCCACACGCACACACACAGGCAACTCTACCAGATAACCGGACGGGAAAGGGCCCTCAAAACGCACTCCATTTCACCTCCGAAACTCCTTTCTCTACTACTCCCACACTCACTCACTCTCGCTAACTCACTCGCTCACTCATCATCGTTAGTGCGTCCATGCGTTGAAACGAGCGTTGGGTAAGCCTCACACACTCACTCACTAACTCATTCACCCATGGACTGATGAGGGACACGTGTTAATCCCTATAGGTACAGTCACCACCACCACCACCACAACACACACACCACTACCATCACCAAAGACACCGCCACAAACACACACCGCACCACCACACACACAGGTAGCCTGTTCGAACAAGGTCCTTATCTCCTCCAAACGCACTACATTGCACCGCCGAAACTCCCCTTTCTCTACTAATCCCGAGTAATCTATAAAGAAAACAGGGGGGGGTTTCAGCAAATTCCCGAAAAATTAACCCTGACAGTTTCCGCTTTCTGTACTACTAAAATCGGATGACTTCCCTTGACTTTTAATTCCCCGAAATTGAGAGACTACAGTATCTCAACAACAACAAAAACATTCTCATTTCTATGACTCCGCTTTTCTTAAACTGTGAAAAATATGCACCCACTCATAACTTGATCGGCTTGGAGGAGCGCTTCACAGGGATACCCTCCCCGACCCAGTAGGCCAAGATGGGCTCACCTCGACCCCAAAAATTCCATTCCAATGCCCTTTCCCCACCACTTCCTGTCTTCACATGTGCACCATTGCGCTACTTTTACTCCACATCAGTCCCTTCCTGACCCAATCCACCCACTAGGGGTCCACCTTGACCCCAAAACGTCCATTCCAGTGCACCTTTCACACAATTCCCAGAATATTGACAACGGACGACGGACAAGTCCAGTCGGATGATTCCTCAGGAGATCTTCACGATGACACTTCATACGGCGCAATCGGACCACTATTGGCTCATCTCAACAACAAAACGTCCATTCAAATAAACTTTTTGGACGCTCCTCCACGAATGCTTCAAACTGATACCCCACAAGACCCAATCCCACGTCCACCTCGACCCCAAAAATTCCATTGCAATGCCCTTTCCCCACAATTTTCTGTCTTCACATGGGCACCATTGCGCTACTTTTACTCCACACCAGCTCAGCTGGACGCTACCTCGTGAAAGCTTCACACTGATGCCCTCCCCGACTCAGTTCAACCACTAGGGGTTCATCTTGACTCCAAAACGTCCATTCCAGTGCACCTTTTACACAATTCTCTCTCTGCGCATGCGCAGAATATTGACAACGGTCGACAAACTTGTCCAGCCGAATGATCCCCCACGAGAGCTTCACGATGACATTACATACGGCCCAATCGGACCACTATTGGTTCATCTCGACGACTAAACGTCCATTCAAATAAACTTTTTGGACTCTCCTCCACGAATGGTTCAAACTGATATCTCACACGACCCAATCCCATCATTATGGGTCCACCTAGACCCCAAAACGTCCGCCTCTATCTGCCTGCCTACTGCGCATGCTTCATCACCACTTTACAAAAAATGACACCGCATGGCCTCGAGACCCCTCCCATCTTGTTCTACAACTCGAGATGGGAAAAACAAGGGGCCACACCCTATACCACAGTGGACCCACATTTTCCACTGTGCCAGAATGGACCTAACATGTCCACCCCAGACCTGGCTGAACTTTTCAGCGGAAATCAATCCCTGGCCTCGAGACAACTCTTATTGTGTTCTACATCGCGAGACAAAGAACATGAAGAAAACAAGGTGCCACATTCCATAGTAAAATCCACAAGAAAAAAATGACCACCCCCATCCCATACATGCCTTCCTCGTAGATTAAGATTGGAAGCCACTGGGGTCTTATGTAGGGGCAGATAACTGTCGCTGACCCGTCACGTCACCGGAAGTGATCCGGATGTCACCGAAAGTCATGTGACCGGATGTGACGTCATCCGTAACGTCATCGCCACGTCACGCCACGTGACTTCATCAGCTTCAGCCTCAATCATAAGGAATTTCACCTCTTCCTACGACTGCGTCACTAGCCAGTTTCCGCGCAAAATAGCAGGGGTTATGAAAACGGTGTAAAGATATTGGACGTTTGTCAAAGAATACCTCAAAACAAATGCTTTGATCTGAATATAGCGACGACGTGATGTTGACGTCACTCAACAATACGCCTATATCTCGGTAACGGTTACGGTATATAGCCACAGATGTGATACTCTCACCGATAGATAACTTGACTTGACACAGTGGTGTGTACATGTACTGCATCTTTCCAATGACGTCACGGTGACAGCAAATCGGATGTTCATTCAACACCGACGAAAATTTAAACGAATGTTTTACAGAACTAGTTTGAATGTAGGAAGGAGAGCGCAACTCTGTTGATAGTAATATGTAAGCTATAGGCTAAACAGCTCGTGTTATTTTGGACATGTTCTGTTGATCAACTAGTTACCGGTATATAACAGCACGACATGTGTTACTCCTCGAGCGAGGAGGTTGAAATATTTCGTACCGACTGCTTTTCGTATGTGAGATCACTGAGTGATGATTTGAAATTCCTGTTGTTGTTTTTTTGTTTTTTTTGGGGGGGGGGGGTTGCGAATTGAATTGATCTTCGATCTCACAGAACATATATAACATTCGTAAACTAAGGCAAGAATCTCTTGTCTATGATTCTCTCGTGGATGAAGTCTGAGATAGATAGTTCATTCCCTTTATATCAGGCATCGCTGGAGCTTTTCGGAAATTCCTCGGAAGACCTCGGACCTATTTGGAGGATTCGGAGTTCTTCTGAGGAGCTCGGAGATCTTCGGTGGAACTCGGAACTCGGAGCCCTTCGAATCTTCTCTCTAATAAAGTTTATACCACTAATGTATACATACAATAATGAACAAGTCTCTTATAGTCAGCAGTCACTCCCTGAGTACCTGAGGATTTTTTTGGAATCGGGTCTGACGGGTGCCGTGTTTCGATCTTATGTCAGAGGCTGAACAGGATACGAGAAATTCATACCAAATCACTTAGGGATCCCACCACAATAGTGTATTAGCTGTCTATGTATAGTACAAAATTTATTCGATCGGGACAAAGTTTGAAAAGTCAATACGTCATAATCCTTTAATTCTATAAAACTAATTCTAAAAACCTGTATACAGGCATCAAATGTCTGTTACCAATAACAGACTTATCAACTTGTACATAGCGATTCTTCTTTACTTCTATTTATATCTCTCTCTCTGCTCTCTCATTGTTATTCATTATTTAATTATTTGTTTTAATATCTGGCGCTGCAAAAGATTTAAAATGAACGAAGAAATGTACCGTGAAATTTAAATAAAACAATGAGTTGATGGGCCGCGAAATCCGTATGGGAAGCGGCCCTTAAACTAAAATTTCAATCAAAATGTCTTTATTTGGACGTCTATTGCAGATGACCCAACTACGACATGAAACCATACGATGGAGCCATTTTTTAGCCATATGTTCATTGAAGTATCGACCTTAAACCGAAAACTCAGGAACATCTAAGGCTGAAGAATAACGTTCTTCATTGTGTTACATACCTGGAGTGACTGAACAAGTTATACATGCCAGTGACAGGCCATATACGAACGTTAAGCGATCGGATTGTGAGTTAACCCTGGTGGGAAACTCTCGTCGGGATTGTTGCTCACTCTAAAAAACCTTGAGTGAAATTAGACCGGAAATTCATTCCACTTAAGCATTCCCCATGGGTTCAACTGGAGTGGAATCAACTTCACTCAACTTCAGTGAGCTGTCAACTCAAACTCCAACTTAAGTGGGACGAATTTCCACTCTTACTTGAATGAACTTTTCACTCAAACTTTTTTTAGAGAGTAGCCCTGACGTGAAAGTGTCGTCGGGATTGTGTGTTAACACTGGCATGAAACTCTCGTCGTAAGTGCAAAATAACTCTGGCGTGAAACTCTCGTTGGGAACCCTGGTGCGAACCTCTCGTCGAGATTTGTATGTTGATCCTGGCGTGAAACTTTTTGTCGTGATTTGGGGATACGCCTGTAGTTAAACTCCCATCGAGGCTTTTGGTTAATCCTGGTGTAAAACTCTTGTTCTTTCACACAACTCAGAAGAGATAGATCTCCCGAATTGTGTATCCGCTGGAATACATGCACCTAATTCCAGTTGGCATACGATCTCACCGAGATTCACATATATATTTTTATCGATAAAAAGAAAACAAAGACTGTAAACAAAGAAACTTCATCTTTATGTAGTATAAAACCTTTAAAGCAAAATCTCGATAATCGGTTTGCATGAACACCGATATAATTGGAAGAAGCATTTATATTTATGCGTTGTCTTCGCAAAAAGTTGTGTCCACTTTCCTAGCATAAAAAACGGGAGTTTTGAAAAAAAATTGGCAAACACTTTTCTGGTACACCACATGGCTGCCATTTTGAATTTCTCATGATCCTCTACTCGGAGGGTTATGCAAATAAACTCAAAGTCACTCCAAAATGATAAACAGCAAAGTCAAGTTTGGGTTCTGTAAAAGTGAATATAGAAATCTCAGATGTGTTTTGTATACACGATATCGGAATATGTCCTTTTGCATTAAGTTCTTCCATGAGACTTTTGGTGTTATCAGGTATCCACAAAAGCTGCACAATATGCATCTTCTCTCAATACGATTTATTTTCCGAATAATAGGACCTAAAATTAAACGTTCAGCTGCGATTCGGGAAAATTTTGTAGAAACATTTAGCTGTAGAGACACGACTGACCAATACTGATATATTTTTATTATATACCGATATATTTTACATATATACAGAACGAGTGAGTAAAATTGAGGAGACGGGCAGTACTTTTTAACGACGTGGAAGAATATGTTAAGGGAGTAGAGGACGTTCATTTGCATGCGCTGATGGGGCGATAACATTGTGATTTGTCGATTTTTTTCACAGCAGGCCCCGGTTCATGGATACTTTTGTAGAACCCTATAGCATACATCAGATGATCTACGTGTGAGTACATTAAAACTGTTATATTTTACACATATACTCTCTAAAAAACTTCAATGAACTGTTTCACTCAAGTTTGAGTGAAATGTACCTGTTCATTCAAACTTGAGTTACTTTTCACTCAACTGGAGTTACTTTTCACTCAACTTGAGTTAAAACCACTCAAGTTCACTCAACTTGAATGAGATGAATTTCCACTCTTATGCTTGAGTGAATGTCACTCAAGTTGAGCGCATTTAGCTCAAGTTGAGTGAAAAGTAACTCAAGTTGAATGAAAATCTCACTCAAGTATTGAGTGGGATGAATTTCCACTCTCACTTGAGTGAAATTTCACTCAACTTTTTTAAGAGAGTACCGATATATTTTACATATATACAGCAGTCAATTGACAGAACGAGTGAGTGAAGATGGGCAGCTGGGCAATACTTTTCAATGGCGAGGAAAACATGTTAATTCGTGATGTATCATATTTTAGTTGTACCATAGAAACACTTTTTAGCATAATTCTTATCTTTACTTCTAATCTTCTATTGTCAAATCATAATAATATTAATATCTGGAAATGAATTCAGGTAAAAAAATCGCATATGCTACATATATGTCAAAGTATACCAGTAATTGTTCTTGATTTCAGCGCACGGATATATTGCACATAGATTTCAAATATTTTTTCAATATTTTTACGTATCTTCAACATAAATACTAAATACAAGTATTTATAACAGATCGGCATAGGCATACAAAGAACCGAGGCTTTTCTTGCTCTTCTTGCACAATATATAACAAAAATCTACATAGCTTCATAGAGTTGAAATATGTACATACAGTTAAATTCGATTTGTATCACTTAATTAGCACGTAAGGCGATTTTTTAAAACACGGAGCATTTGTCTGGCGGGTTCATCGTTGATCGGGCCGAACAGTTAAACGCTTGACTGAATTCGTTCATCATTGCGACAGCGCCGTTGAGCCTGTGGAGATAAAATTATATATATTAATCCATGAGACAGAGCAGCATATTTATTTCATCCATGACCCCTGCCCGTCAGCCCTATTTCTAGACCGGGTTAATGCCCCTGCTTTCAAAACAGAAAAGAAGAGTGGTAACCAGCCTATACCCTCACCGGCATATCGACTTAACCTTCAGACTGGGTTGATTCGCAGGCGCAACTTGGCGTATTCTATCCTAACTTGCTCACTGGGTTGATGCGCAGGCGCAAGTTGGCTTATTCTGCCTTCAGCACACAATCGCTCTCTAACGTGTGGAGGCGAAATATTCTGTACCCTTCCAGCCCGGGACAGCTTCTTTACTCGAGAGGATCTGTAACAACCAGTTCGATAAATTTGTTCTTGTTTAGCTTTCGAAATACATCTATTTGAGCGTTACAACTGTAAATTCAATTCACGATACACTAACAGAGACGACAAGGCTCCCCGACGGTAGTAGAATGTTGGAACTACTGCGCGCCCACGGAAGGTTTATGGGAGTGATCGGGCCATAAATAAACAAACGCTCGTGCAATAATCAAAGTCGACGGCAATGAAACATGCAGCTGTTGTATATATCACTGTGGGCAGTTTGATTCTATCCCAGCTTTCTAATATTAGAGGCAATCTATTTCTAGCCCAGGCCTCTGGTCTGGTATTTCCCTGTTCCTGGCAAAGTAGCGGGCGATGACCCATTCAAACAATTTTTTTGTAACCTTGTAGACATGCTTTCCAAGCCCGCAATAGTCAGTCAACTCTCAGCTGAGAATCATTTGCGTACACTTCCCCATCCATAAGATAGCTTGCAAATCGTGTGTCGCCATTATTGCGGAGCGATATCCGATACTTTACCTTATACTGTTCGGTCGTCATCCGGCGGAAAGCAGACTTGAGAAATCTGACAAATTACAGGCTTTTCATACTAGTTCTGAAACATATATCGTCTAAGCTTACAGAAGATACACATATGAATAACTTTCGTATCGTCCAAGATGTGTTGTAGATTTGTAATTTTGAACAAGTAAAACAGCACATGACTCGAACATGGGATTACGTCGTTAATAGAGTTTAGCTGATTGGCTGTGACGACAACACGTGGTTTGATTTTGGGAAATCTCCTCATATAGTTGCCGAAAAATAGGCTGAAAATGGATACACACGATCCTAGGGTCAGACTTACCGCGTATAGATGACCCAGATGGTCACAGGCTGAGCTTAGAATATGATACGTTTTCAAGGGCCCGAAGTGGGAATAGTTTTCGTAATTTTCATATTCGAAGTGAGAGAGGCTCGGCATTAAACTGGGCCCAGTTTAGTTTCCGACATCACTTTGATACGGCTGATATGTTTGAGACACCAGTTTGTAGGTGACGTTCGTAGGATTTTTCTCACATACAGTGATCTATAGATACGTTATTGGTTACTTTAGGCAGAGAGTGAGTGAGTGAATATGGTTTAGCCTCCCTTTCAACTATATTTCAGTCATATCACGACGTTGGGTCCTATTATTTTTCACATCTGGGAACCACACGGGTGGGGTCCTATTCCTTTCAATACCCGGGAACCCCGCGAGGCCTCAGTTAATTGCCCCTTACGGCAAGTCCTCTGAGGAGCTGAGGCTTATTCTTACCAGGACCAGCAGTGTGCACAACGACATCCCAGGTCAATCCAGGGAAGCCCCACGGGTGCCTCAGTTAGTTGCCTCTTACGACAAGCTATCTGAGGAGCTGAGGCCTATTCTTACCAGGACCAGCAGTGTGCACAACGACATCCCAGGTCAGTCCAGGGAAGCCCCACGGAGGTTGGACAGAGAGAGTGTTTAGTAGTGTATCTCTTCCATTGCAGGACCCTAACCAAAACTGTATAATTCCGTACCTGAATGGGCGAGTTTTATGGCAAGGGAGACTTTTGTTTTTCTTGTTGTCATAGATTTGATAACAGTCTTTTAATTCAGTCTAACAATTCCAATATCTCACAACAGACGTTTTATCCGTTTTTCTAGATTTGTGCATCCATTCATCTACTTGACATGTGATCAATTGTTCTGAAATCTATGATCACCTATTACATGTAGCATGCCAGCAATTTCATTGGCAATGCATAGTGCGTGTACTGCAAGGCGTGAACTCCTCTATGTAAGGTGACACACAACATTAATACGTGCTCTTCCAGCTATGTCAGTCCAGGGACCTCGCTTTGGCAATTACAACGGTTTCGTGTTACATGAGGGAGATTCAAGGTATTGTATTATGTCCACCTGCCATTCAATTGGCATGAATGCACATTGCATCATGGTATAGTGAAGTAAAATGTCATCAGGCTACAGGCCAATGGTCCCAAACCCTGATGACGTATTATATCTCTCTCAATCATGTGATGGATTGTGTATTCGTTCATCTGCATGACACGTGAACACTTATCCAGAAATCTAACATCGCTTATGTAAACCAATTAACTTTTCAGTGTCAACGCAAAGTACATGTGCCGCAAGGCCTGAAGTCCTACATGTGACCCGATACACCAAATTAAAGCATGCTCTTCCGACTGTGCCAGTCCATGGACCTCGCGCTGGCAATTAAGTTGATGTCATGTTACACGAGGGAGGTGACAGGCTAATTGAATTGTATCCCCAGCCATTTAATTGTCATGGATGTTGAGGCCTGCAGTGGGATTTTATTGTCATGGATGTAGGGGGCCTACGTAATAAAGTTTCAGGACAATTGACTTAAAAACAAAGAGACCCAGAAGAAAACATTGTGGTGCACCAGATCTCAATGTTGGGAACAGAAATTCAAAAAATAGCCATTCCCTGTAAACCAAAATTTCGGGACTAACGGACTTTTGTCAGGTAATCCTGGTTTGCCAGTTATTACAGTGTTCAGTCTGCAGTTATGTTTCAAATTTCATAAACTATTGCGCACAGTTGCACATCTACAATGTATGGACAGTTCCAATGCAAAAAAAGAGAGAATATCTTCCTGAAGTAGATGCTAAATGTATATCCGATTCCAAAATTGAGATTGGTTGCACCAAAATTTGAAAAAGTTGACAAAATATTTAAAATGATTTTTCATAGCATTATATATGTATATATATACTGCGAGATATTGGATTTTCCCGGGACTAAATCAAATCTATCAAAGTAACTACATTCATACTCGAGGTTGGTTTACCGCACGAGGTCGAACATTATAGTTAGTTTTCCTGGGTATTATTGCATTTACCATATTACCCTATGTGGGGGCGTTTAATCCATCAGTCGCCCTCGATGCTCTTCCACTGACATCAGATGAGCAAATTATTTGAGCTGATCTGTCATCACAGCTCCCGAGCTAGCGTATCTAATTCCGCGTTTAGAGAAGAGAAGCAACTCCGAGTAGAGGTGACAATTTCATTCTGTATATTTCGCTATTAGTTACAGCATCTTCAGCAGTGAAGAAAGTTAATTCCGCTTAAGCCGGTGCTTAATTCGGGGTTTCCTAATGAACAGTTGCAATACAAGCGCGGTTAAGATACCGAAACTATGTCTTAGAAGCCTTCGTATTCTAGTCCGAACATGGGTGCGGATTAGTCGCCAGACGTCGTCAGTCTCTCCAATCTATTACATATTTCATTTAACACAGAGGCCGTGTATATGAGTCGAAGTTTTCAATACAAGGGCAAGTTTTCGCGTGTTCATTCAGCTTGGACGCTGGCAAAAACTGACTTACACATTTTTTTATAATGATAACACGAGAGGCTTAGCATCATCACCCCCACACGAAAGGTTTAGCACAATCACCCCCCATCCCGCCCCCCCCCCCCTCCACCTCCATTCCACCCAATGCTTCGAAATCCTCGAAATATACTTTTATAATCTACTAGAGTAACATTAGAAAAGTCATTCTTACTTCAAGCTGCCGGGAATTTGGCTTCCATACCAAAATCCCCACGGGGTAGCAGTTTGCTGAATGTAACACTTTGTCTGAAACACATAAAAAAGCACAAACTTAACTTTGAGTCACAATGAAAGGAAAATGACTTTCCATCGCAAGACCAACAATTCCACAAGAAGCTTAGATACCGTAGTTGGCGTTAAATCACGTAATTGCAAATTGGTCATGTTGCTTCATACTCGTTGGCAATTAGCTGAAAAATTGACTAGCTTCGCTTTTGCTTGAAATTGGTTAAAACTTTCGAGATGTACACATGGCTCTCGTTCGTACTCTCTCAAGAGCCAATTAGCAGCTATTACAGAGAAGAAATTGGGAAAATGAGGATAATATGCGGAATACAAGATGACGAGAACTTAACAGTATTTAAAGGTGTAATTAACCGCAAAATATTGAATTAAAAAAACGATCACCGGTGATACATGTTATAGGTTACCAGAATAAAATTTAAATTTATATATCAACTAGAATGTGTGTTACCTCGACCCCCCCCCCCCCCCCCCCCCATTTGGTAATGTAGAAACACGCATATAACCTTATGCTAATTATATCGAAGGTCTCTCAATAGGTCAGAATACATTTACCATATAAATGTATATTATATCGATTTTATTGTATCATGTGAAATAGCAACACGGTCTATCGTCCATACCAATGCTGATAACACTGTTAAACAGATCCGAACAAAAGACATGCAGGTTTTGGCATCGGAAAAGAAAACACGCGAGATTGGGATTAACAAACCTGTCTACAGTGCTCGGATATTTCAAGCTCTTTAAAGGTGAACTAGTATCACCAAATTTAGGGAGATAGTATCGCAACTCCCAAGGATACGAGAGGACGTATACTTTGTTCTATGGTGTCCGAACCACACCGCTCACACGACACTTTGGTGTGAAGATGAATGTTCACCATTGGATTACTTACCTGGGCGAATGCGATGAAGAACATCTGGTTCGTGGTCAGTTCCACGATCGGTGGCATTTTCTCCCGTCCATTGTTTTCCTGCCATGACTGGTAAGCCTGAGGCGGGAAATATTTGAAGATTTATGAGAATAAATGGAGGTACATTGTAAAACCTCAATGGTGTATGCGTGGGAGGTGTTGGGGAAGAGGGTGTGTGATAGCCTGACGTAAACCACAGGATTGCAGTTCATGGAAATTTAACTGAATTTCGGTTAGTAAATAGGGATCGATAGTTCTGCGTCAGATGGTGGCGGTCGAATTATCACGACAGTTTGTGCGAAGTTTGCGGAATTGATCAAATATGAATTCCACAAGCAAATGTTTACATGGGTTAGTCTATTCGCATGTTCCAATATATCATGATATATGGGGTTACTTCATACGACACACATAGTTATAGACAGGTTATATATTGCGAGTCATTCGAAAACAATTTAGATTTTTCCACTTGGGATATACTGGTGGTCATCATCTTGCAAAACCTAAATTTCTCTTCAACAAGGGCCAGGTATGTCACCATTAAACTTGTTGGCGGTTTTGATCTGAGCTCATTCAGGTCGATGTAATTTTTTGATGAAGAATGAATAATATTTTCGTATTTTTTTTGTCATTTTACTCACGACATTGCGAACAGTTAATAAGTGTACGGATGAGTGAATGTAAAAGTGGATCGGTGGGTGAGTGAATAACGTTCGAGTAATGGAACGGTGGAAAGAGTTTTTCCATATTATCATATCTACATCAGTTATCAATAGTTGAAATACCCACTCCATGTTTAAACATAGGTGAGATATCAAGAGATCAACCCAAAGATCATGGTGGCCCACATTCTGTGCACCAGTGTCGCCAACGCCTGGACAAAACAGCATTGTGCAAGGTTTAACTTGCACTATAGTGGAGATTGGTCATTGTTTTTTTCCTTACTAATTTTTTGTGACAGTAACACCTGCAGATGGAGTCTTTGAGTGGCTTTGCTAACATACTGTTGACCACATATTGCATAATGAAGACGCAGAGGAAGGTAAACCAATATTTTATTTCAATTCTTTTTCAACCTAGCCAAAATAACGAACGTAAGAAAACGGTCAATTCCAACAATGACTGATTCGTATATACCGACATTTATCAATTGTAGACAAGAACGCTCGAAATATACTACCAGTTTCAATCCGCGAGACATATTGTCCCAACAATAGGTTGAGCGTCGAACCTCTGTAGATTACAGACCCGTGTGACCTCCAGCAATTTATTACGCTAGGATTGATTGAAAGCTGATTTATTAATGGTTTTATTTTCTTTATTTTTGTGGTAGATTTGTTTTTTCTTTGTGCTGTGTTATTCTTGTTAATTGGAGGGCAAAAAAGAAACGACTGATGAGTAATATTTATGTGAAAGATAAAGGGCCATAATTTGTCAGCAGTAACTCTTCATCACATTCTTCTAGTTTATGTATATGATCCTTGACCTATCTCTCTAATCTTACACCTAGTTGTCTAAGGTTTAGACCTGCTGCTGATCGGTGCCACCTGGCACAGAACCCTCAATATGATATCCACTAGCGACTATGACAGGACTTTTGCTGACAAATGTTAACTTTAACATGGAGAAATGTTGACAACTAAAATATGCCCGAGAAACTTTTAAAAACATGAATCCTTTTCTGTGGTCGTCACGAAAGAAATATGTGATAGAGAATATCAAAGCGTCAAAAACTTACGTAATACGCTTGTTTGAGTCCACCGAGCTCCTGAGCGGCTGTGTCCACGTAGTAACGTGCAGTATTTCGACTCACGAGACGCTGGTGATATAGAAAACATTCCATTGAGCCATGAGAACAGCATTTTTCGTGAAGACTATATAATGCAAAATAACGCACTCGATAGTTGTAATCGTGTATTAAATTCCAATTATTTTATCATTAATTCAAAATAAAAATCACAGATTTCAATGGCTTTCCTGACAGTTTCGAGTGACATGATGATGGTGATGATGATGATGATGATGATGATGAGGCTCTAATTTAGAAAACATACCTTGAATACCATGGACGCTATCCTGGGCATTTATACAAATAAGTATCGTCAGGACGTGGTCCGTTTTAGGAAGAAGTGTCAAACTTAAATTATTACCTATCTTAGAAATTGTTCGATTGACATAACGTACAAGATTTGTTTGTATATTCGGAATGATAACAAGATATTGGGTATACTGATTCTCCAAAATCATGACCTTGAGGCCATCCGTGCAAAATAATATATTGTAACACATATTTCACCTACTAAAACCACCATTGGTCTACAGTTACAGCGAGTATTTTACAATAATTATGGTTCATCTCCATATGTTTACGGAGAGAAATGAGGATGTTGTCACCTCAGAAATCTCTACTTAATCCTACCTGGCCTGGAAGGGGGGGGGAAGTGCCCCCCTAGTGAACTTTTCTCTGCTGCTCCGAAACGACAAAACCGAGGAGGCCGAAACTTGGTGACTTTTAAGCTTATCTTATTGGGGTCATTTTGAGCCTATTTTTAATAATCCCCGGGCAGAGGATCATGGGTAAATTCAAAATGGCGGCCATGTGATATCCGCGAAAGTCGTGTTTTTCACTCTTTTCGCTCAATTTTTTCACATAAAAGTATTTTATTTATGCAAAACTAATTATTCTCTATTTTATTAGATTTTTTTCGAGAGAAAAATCTGAAAAATGAAAATTTCAAAAAATCGACCCCAAAAAGGCCGAAAAATGGCTTCCGAGAATATTACGTCACTTTGACGTCATCATGGCGGCCATCTTGGATTTTTTTGCATTTTCCGGCAGAGCTTGAACCCAAGATACTGTGTGGTAAGTTTCAGCGCTCTAGCCTTGGTGGTAGAGAACATATATAGGGGGGGGAGCACTTTCCGCCCCCCCCCCCCAGGCTGCGATATACCCCAAATCGCCCAGGCCAGATAGGGTTAAACGCAACTTTAAAAGGGTGGTAAAAAACTATGCCGGGGTACTGACAATAAGTCGAATGACCCCACAGACAAATATACTGACTGCATATTCCTAAAAACAAACACCATAAGAACCAAACTGATCCCTATGATAATTTGTATCCCAGCCACTCTTTTATTGTCTTCAGAGGTATGACCACACTGCCCCTAGTACCGGCTTGAGCGGTGTTCGATACAAATATTTCAGAGCGAATGTACTACTTCGCGGTACTGTTAATCAAGACTTATGAGAGTCTGTGGCTTGCAATCAGCTTGCGCATACGAAAAAGATGTACCTTATGTCATTTGGAAAATATAAGCAAACATGGTTAAAAACAATCGAGTACATCAGTTTGTTGATAATATTGTATATTTGAAACATCAGTCGCCCCCCTGGGGCCGAATGCCCGCTAAAACGTACTGGTACCTAACCATCCTTTCAGATAAGTCTATTCATCGTATCCATTATCCCGTGTTTCCGGTGTTTTCTCCTAAGAGTTTCTCCCGTCCCCTGTTAAACAGGTTAGGGCGATCCCGCTCTCTAAAATGGAGGTAAAAAGAGTCGTTTTTGCTCAATAACTTTTGATTCCTAATTAACTAATGCTTCAAAACTTTAGGCGCATTAATTTATCTATTGTTCCATGTCCTATAATTAATTTGCCATTTAAGAACCAGTCAATTTTGTTCAAACAGTGCGACAGATGTTTGTCCTATTATTATGCAAATTAGATAGATGATAATTTATGTTTTTACTACCATTTGATGCTGTTATATCTGTCGTTGTGCGCCTCAAGAGGATTTTGCTGAAATCATTATGTGAACTGATTTATTGAGCAAAAAAGAACTTTTTTACCTCCATTTTTGAGAGCGGGATTGCCCTGATCTGTTAAAGGCTTGGTGTCCCCTGGAGGAGCTGTCCCCCTTGATTGCCATAATCCAAGCAGGGGGAGGGGTGCATTATCCTAAGGCGTCGGCTCAACCATCATGGTTCATCAATATGAGAAAAAACATACAGCTGGAACACGATATCTGCGAAATACCGGCTCCGAGAGCAAAAACTTGAGAGAAGCAACACATTACGCCCTGTCTTAACTTACAGGTGTACCGTCGGGGCCAATGGAGGACGTTTTATTGATATAGAAGTCCATGAGGCACTGCGAGGCACTCGTGTAGTTTGCTTGAGTGGCAGCACTCCACCACGATCGGTACTGATAATTGTATCCGCCGTTAAGGCGATACCTTGATCCTGCGAAGGGAGGAAATCAATGAAAATTATTATTATTTGTTGTTGAACAATATATACATATATTACATGTATATTTTTGCCAATCACTTCCGTCTATAACGGGGTTTGCCGACTACGCGTGTACAGGGCCTGTGGGGGGCCTAATCTTGTATTTGCGCCTAAACGTGTCAGCGCCAAATCGTGTAAAACAATTGCGCCTAATAACGTGTTGCGCCTAACCGTGTAGGAAATTTGCGGTTAATGGTGGAACTGCGCCTAATCGTGTACGAAATTTGCGCTTAATTGTGGAACTGCGCCTAATCGTGCACGGAATTTGCGCCTATTTGTGTAAATGCGCCTAATCGTGTAAGGAGGCTGCGTCTAATCATGTAACTGCTCCTAATCATTTGAACGATCTTGCGCCTAATTTTGCGTTGCGCCTAATCGTGCAGAAAAATTGCTCCTAATTGTGGAACTGCGTCTATTCGTGTAGGAGATTTGCTCCTAATTGTGGAAATGCGCCTAATCGTGTGAGAAATATGCTCTAATTGTGGAACTGCGCCCAATCGTGTAGAAAATTTGCGTCTAACTGTGGAAATGCGCCTAATTGTGTATAGAGGGGCGCCTAATCGTGCACAATGTGAAGACATATAACGCTTAAACGTGTTCAACGCGCCTAATCGTGTAATGACTGTGTAGTCATGAAAACGACCTAATATGGAGCAGGAATAGTGATTTGAAGCCAGATAGTTATTTATTGAATTGCTGGGTCCACCCCGAATTCAAGTTTTTCGACTGTATTTTTGAAAAGCTACTAAACAGGACAGTTCATGGATATCGGATATAATCTGTTCTAAATCTATGCTCTGATTCATCATTTCATTTTCGGAGCTGATGCTGCAAAAGGACGTAAAAACGTTGAAATGACCATGATGAAATGTTTCCGAAATCCGCCAATTTCAACCTACACAAAGTAATGAAAATGTAGATATGGGGAAGCGGATCTTCTCTTTGTGTGTGTATGAGTGAAACCGTTGAAACGAGATGTCCGCCTCTGTTTTTGTGATCCTTAGAGTTAGTTCTCGCGAAAGTTGGAGGTAAGGTACTTGATATGCTCAACTTGGACTTTTCCTTTTTTTCCACCGACCAATGAAAATCCTGCACTTCAATTTTGAAAATTTGAATTCCCTAATCAAAAGTCAACGAACAGTGCAAATCGTGAGCCGCACAAGAGCCTGTATAATGATATGTCATATCTCGCAGCACCATCTGTATATTAAAGGGAGACAGCTCAAGTAGGACTAGTCCCATGGGCATATATAGAAAGGTGGTTCATAAGATAAACGCGATTGTTTGATTGAGGGTTGGAACAGATACCATCCATCGCAAGTGAACTTTTCTGCCCTGTACTTCCATTTGTATTTTAGTATTTTGTAATACCCGAGTATCATTTTCAGAGACTATCGATTGAGGCTGCAATGGTGGATATAGTAAAACTGAAAAGAGTAGCTGCTTCCTGAGTAGCAGATTTCTTTTCCAGAGTTTCAAATCAAAATAGTATATCTATCTGTTTGAAAAAGCCCCCCAAAGCACACGAAAAACTGACCATAATACCAAGCTGATCTGTATGTAGTGGTATTACTATTATACATACACCCGGTACTGGCACTGAATGAAAGTATTAGAACACAAGAGTGCATGAAACAACAAGTGGCAAGACATCCATCTCAGAATATTTCAGTTCTCAGACATGTCAGATAATATTATTTCTAAGTTTAAGTTCAGTTGATTAATTTCACTACATACATGCACATATATTCCTAACACCACTCCATGATGTGTTGACCTAATTTTAGCTTGACCTCTTCATTCGTCAGAAACTAGATCCAGGACAGATATATGTACAGCCCCTAGAGATATGGTAGGGCAGCTCTTTACACATGTATATATTACGTCCTGAACTGTATTTCTCTGAGCTGAGGTCAGTCTTTGGAAGAGTGACCATAGCAGGCTTCCATACTTTAGTGCGTATTAATCTGATATCTTGATGGAAAACAATCAACATAGTTTTATTCAATATAGGTAAGGGGTGAAGGACATGCTAAGTGACTATATATAGGCTTAAAAAGCTTGTCAACCACTGAATGATAACTATTCTGGTCTGAGAACGAATAAACAATTTGGAACTATTTTTGTACGTGTACTTCGAACAGCCCTGAAATCAGAAATTTTCTAGATCCCATAATAAAGGTGAAAGAACTCACTTTTCTAAAAATGTTAAATTGCCTAGGAGTTTGGGGGCGCTTGGGTGTGGTCGCGCCTGCGGAGTCGCGACTTCCGGTCACTTGATTCCTTTCGAGCGGTGACCCAGGACTCACGGTGAATCAGTTAAAAACTGTTTTTCCCGTGAGCCATAAATTACAAAATGCTAATATACAAATGGAAGTACAGTGCAATAAAATCTAGATTATGCAAAGAAAAGTTCACTTCCGATGGATGGTATCTGCCCCAATTACAAGCGTCAGATCCGTCATTCATAATTCAGCCTTCGTCCATTAGAGAATATCCGCGTCCATAATCCAAAGACCTATTCCATATTCCAAATAACAGTATAGCACCAAATTCAAAAAGACGATCATAGTATACATAAACATATGCCTGTTTCCTGCAAGAGAGAAGCGGTCAATAGTTTTCAATGATGCCGGCAATACATCATGATGTTCCAAAAATATCAAATCCGTATCGCTGATCAGTATTCTTAATCCATAATATTCGTTGCAAAGTCGTCATCCAAAGAATGATGTATCCCAGTCACGCTTTGATTGTGACTGTTCATATGAGAACCATGAGGGTCTTGAAGTACATGGGTTCATACGGCCCTAGCCCCGGGTTAAGCGGAATTAGACACAAGTTACGAAACGTAACGCCATAGATCTTGCACGCTACGCTCGTATTTTGCTATCAGCATGCGATATGTATCGTCAAATTTGAGAAACTTTGAGTGGAGGCGCTTGGTGGTGCAGCCCTGCAACAATGTTTTGTAACGTTGATTAAAATCGTCACATTTAACACAGGATCTAGCAAATGCTACTAGGCGTGATATGTATACGCCATATGCAGGTCCCACTGGAATATTACTGTCCAGAAAGGGATAGTTTACGATGTCGAAATTTAATCATCTCTATTGTCATACAGTCAACGAGAGAGAAGGCCCGCTTCATTTTTATAGAGATATAGGTCTAAATACGTTGTGTCTGTAGGGTTTCCTTCAAATCCAGTGAAGGTGGATATATATCTTTCACTGCGTCATTTATATAGCGATTATCCACAGCGAGAAGATCGTCTATATAGCGTTTGGTGAATGAGAAGGAACGGGCTTTGAATGGATCGGTTTTTGCGCCTGCATATAGTCATATTCATAAGAGAAAACAAGGAAACATCCCATGAATGATATCTATTGTATGTAGTAGAGTTAAAGAATGCTTTATGGCTCTCGACATTAATATATCTACGATCAGTTTTCTTGAACGTAGATTCTATTAAATCCCATGTGGATACATGTCTATACGGTATGTGACCTTTAACATCAAGTACTTCCGTAAGACATTTTGAGTTTTTCAATATCCACATACATTCAACGCCAGAGATTTTAGAAATAGTGGCGCAATACCTTTCCCAAAATGCTTTGACCTCTTGAAGGGCCCTCGTCAACATGGTTGAAAGAAGCTTGGTGGTACAGCTTCTAGAACCAGCTATGAATCTAGCTTTGTATGGTGATTTATGCATTTTGGAAGTCCAGTATACTTTTGGTATATCGTTATGTTTGGTTGGAAGACAAATACCTCTTTCCTTGAGAAACGTATTGTGATTGTAAATAAATCGTCCAGAGTAAATGCAGTTTGAGAGTAAGTTGACGTATTTGATGACGATATGTTTACACTCAATTCTTCAACCAGCACCTGGTAATAGTAATATTTACATATGAATACTATATTATTTGGAGCTTTGTCTGACGAATTTACTCTGGAGAGTTGCTAACACTTCTTGTGAATTGGGGCTTCTCAGTACATGTTTTGCTTGGGGAAGGGTACTTCTGTCAATATGGCGGATTGTTTCAACGACCTTGCTCTTGGTGAGGTCCAGCCAATCATCGAGTACTGTAGGTTCAACTTTTTCTCGCTTAGACCAATCAATAACGTACTGTTCCAAAGCAGACAGGACTATCTTCTGGTCGGCCTTCAGATTTATATTTCTCGGTTCTCTATATTTAGGTCCCTTCACCAGTAGTAATCTTAGGTCCTTATCACTCACCACGTCAAGGTCACCAGTCACAACATGTTTGCATGGTGTATAGATAAATTTCGACGATTCACAATCACAACTCTAGCCCCCGACGTGTATAAGTTCCAATCGAACTCCTTGACAGCATTTGAGTAATTGAATATTTGATGGCTATAGATTTAGTATACTTACATGAAATGCAAGCAGGTTCTGTAAACTTAAAATAGTTTGGTACAGTATTGCGTACCTCTGGATCATTCAGAATTCGAGGTAAATTAACAATGTCCTGTCCTTTATCTAAGCAGTTGAGTTTCAAGAAAAGCCTATCTTGGGATGTTCACTGGACGATACAACCGAAAATACGCTATATCTTGACATACTTTAGAGATTTTGGGTGGTATTATATTTCCTGAGGACGCAGATTGTTGTATATCTCTGGCTATATGATTTAAAGCTCTCAGAGGTAAAGCATACAGAACTGTACGTAAGCTATGTGTACCATTGGGTGTGTTAGTTAACCCCACAAAGTAATTTAAAGTGAATCATCGCACTATTAAACTTTCTCCAACCATGGCTGCGATGTCTCCGTTGATGGGGTTTAAATAGCTGGGTAATATTGGATATACTCAATCAAACAACAGCGTTTATCTTCTGAACCACCTTTCTATATATGCCCATGGGACTAGTCCTACTTGAGCTGTCTCCCTTTAATATACAGATGATGCTTCGAGATATGACATATCATTATACAGGCTCTTGTGCGACTCGCGATTTGCAATGTTGGCTGTTTCGACTTTTGATTAGTGAATTCAAATTTTCAAAATTGAAGTGCAGGATTTTCATTGGTCAGTGGAAAAAAATAAAAAAGTCCAATTTGAGCATATCAAGTACCTTACCCCGAACTTTCGCGAGAACCAACTCTAAGGATCACAAAAACAGTGGCGGACATCTCGTTTCAACGGTTTCACTCATACACACACAAAGGGAAGATTCGCTTCCCCATATCTACATTTTCATTACTTTGTGTAGGTTGGAATTGCCGGATTTCGGAAACATTTCATCATGGTCATTTCAACGCTTTTACGTTCTTTTGCAGCATCAGCTCCGAAAATGAAATGATGAATCAGAGCATGGATTTAGAACAGATTATATGCGATATCCATGAACTATGCTGTTTAGTAGCTTTTCAAAAATACAGTCGAAAAACTTGAATTCGGGGTAGACCCAGCGATTCAATAAATAACTATCTGGCTTCAAATCACTATTCCTGCTCTATATTAGGTCGTTTTCAAGACTACACGGTCATTACACGATTAGGCGCGTTGAACACGTTTAAGCGCTATATGTCTTCACGTTGTGCACGATTAAGCGCAGCCTCTATACACAATTAGGCGCATTTCCACAGTTTGACGCAAATTCTCTACACGATCAGGCGCAGTTCCACAATTAGGAGCATATTTCTCGCACGAATATGCGCATTTCCACAATTAGGAGCAAATCTCCTACACGAATAGACGCAGTTCCACAATTAGGAGCAATTTTTCTACACGATTAGGCGCAACGCAAAATTAGGCGCAAGATTTTTCAAATGATTAGGAGCAGTTACATGATTAGACGCAGCCTCCTTACACGATTAGGCGCATTTACACAAATAGGCGCAAATTCCGTACACGATTAGGCGCAGTTCCACAATTAAGCGCAAATTCCGTACACGATTAGGCGCAGTTCCACCATTGACCGCAAATTTCCTACACGATTACGCGCAACACGTTATTAGGCGCACTTTTTTTACACGATTTGGCGCTGACACGATTAGGGGCAAATACACGATTAGGCCCCCCACAGGGCCCACTTCCACTTTGGTATCATGTCCTGCATGAGGTCAGTGTTCGTCATAAAATTCGCCAGAAGCATATCATCAGTTTCAACATACATGTAAACTGGTCGTACCAGGAATGCAAATTAATACAAATCAACACGGCTAGGAAATGACATCCCACGCTCTCTCTCTTCCGGTCAGCATTAATCCAGGCAGAAAAAGTACCCAAATCATTGACCTTATTGACTGTCTCAGTTCATTAATAATATTGGTCTTCAACAGAACCGGTCGCCGATATGTTAATGCCAAAAGCTAAAATCCATTTTTTTTTACTTTAAACTACATACAAGAGATATCATTCATGGAAAACTTCGGACTTTATTTGTATAGCTTTTTTCTGTGAAATTCGGCAGACTATAAATCAGCATTATACAGAGATTCCAGCGAGTCCTAATTGTGCACACGTTTTGGCAGAACTATACCTGTTATCGTGTGAATACGACTATATACAGTTATGAAAACTCATCATTTCAAAGCCCTTTCTTTCTCATTCTCCGAGCGCTATATAGACGACAATCTGGCTGTGGATAATCACTATATAGATGGAGCATTGAAGGATAAATTAGAGCCTTCACTGAAATTAAATGAGACAAAGAATAGCCCCAATGACACATCCTATTTAGACTTATATCTGTACAAAAAAATGCCTTCAGCCTTCTCTCTTGGTGACTTTACGAAAATAGAGAACCACAAGCACTTTAACATCCCCGTGCTCTTCACACGAACATCCATAATGAAAGCGTGGCTGAGATGCATCGTCCTTTCGGAAGCAATTCTTGGAATTAATTTTTCAACTGGAAAAATGACCAGCGATACGTATTTGACGATCAGAATATCATGATATCTTGTCGGCATCATTGAAAACTGTTGACCGCTTCTCTCTCACAAGAAACCAGCTTACGTCTATATGTTCGTTATTAGAAAATTTCGCGCTGAGGCTGTCGAGTGAACAAGGTCTCTTTTTATTATTGACGCGGAAATTCTGAAATGGTTGACGGTTGTTTACTAAATGTCTGACTAGGCGCTGATATATATTGTAAATTGCAAGCGTCATTCTGGTCCGTCATTCATTATTCAGCCGTCGTCCAGTTAAGAATATCACGGTCCATAATCCAAAGACCTATTCCATGTTTCATATTAGAGCATTAGCACCAAATAAAAAAAATCATAGTTTTCATAAACATAGCCTACTTTCCCACAAGAGAGAAGTTGGTCAACATTTTCAATAATGCCGGCAAGACATCAGGATGTTACAAAAACTTCAAATCCGTACCGCTGACCAGTATTCGTAATCCATATGATATTCTTCATCATATAGAAAATGGTGTATCTCAGTCACGCTTTGATTGTGACTGTTCATATGAACACAATTAGGATCTTGAAGTACATGGATTCCTACGGCCCCTAGCCCCGGGTTGAGCGGAATATGACACGAAACGTAACGCCATGCTTGTAGGCTTAAAGTGAGAAGTAAGATAAAACAGCGTCGACGGACGTTTAAAATCGACCTTTCGTTTGATTTTGTCATTTTCGTATACAATTTAGCATGGATTTTGCAATACAGAAATATAAAGGATTGAACCAAAACGAATTTAATGTCGCCAGATCCGCCGTGCCATTGTGTCACAATATCATTTTAGTTCAAGGATAAATATGTGAAAAATCCATGCTAAAATGTGTGGGAATATGTAAAGAAATGTAACCACTTTCAATAAGCAGTTTACTAACTTTGATTATCAAACTACATCCTGTACGTTTCGGGTCTCAAATGTACATGCCCTTCACAATTTCGAAGAGTTTAAGTTGTTGCTGTTGTAGTTGTTTTTGTTGTTAAGGGTCAATACAAACCTGAACAAGGCTGCACCATCTTAAATTTTATCTAGCCAATTTCTATATTTCGACTTCGAACCTTCCTTGATTTATCTGATCCCATTCAGTGTTCAAAAGGCGAGGGGAAAATTTCACCTATGAACGAGAGACGAACCAATCAGAACGTACACGCCGATTGTGAGTAGAGTGCCATCATCCTCAATTAGCGGCGTCATTCCTTCCAATATAGTTTGTATTAGCCAACTATATAGGTCAGTCAATGAATAACTCTCTTCTACGACCCATTTCGAGTTTCAAATGTTTTCGGGGTCAGTGACGTCTCGTGTCTATTTATAAGTTCTTTGAACATTGAAGGGGGCCAGATATATCATAGTAGACCAGCCACCCAACCTGAAAGTGGCTAGAAAACTTTTTGATGGCATCGCGTGTTAAAAGCTGTCATCCAGGCTTAATCAGGTCTACATGGTGGGCGGATTACGATGTGATCGGATGACATTCTCACTTTTGACCTTTAAGGTCATTTTTGAGGTCATAAAGGTCATTAGATGTCAATTAAAGATAAAGCATCTATTTTCTGCAATATCTTCGTAGAGGAAGATTAATTCCGACTGAATTTTTTTTTAACTTGTTCATTTTTGTTCTGGTCTTATTTAGAGGTGATTTGCATATTGCAGATGCAATGCATTATGGGAAAATTTAACCATACCCGGTCTTGGGGGGAGGCAGTATGTGGCCCTCGTACCAAACTTTCTACCGTATCTTTGGAACGGCTAAAAATTAAGAGTTGAGTCTCCTTGTCTTTGTAGTTGATCATATTGGTGTCATTTTGAGCCTATTTGCATAACCCCCGAGCAAAGGATCATGGGTAAATTCAAAATGGCGGCCATGTGGGGTGACAGAATTCCTGCTTCAAAATTCCTGCTTTTCTGCGAGGAAAAGTGAGCGAAACTGTTTTATTTCACATCAGATGATTATTTACTATTTCATCATACAGTTTTTACTTCACATATATGTTTTCTATTTGTAGACTAGAAGAAGAAAGCTCCGAATATGAATCCAGTTGCTGTGATTAAACGCAAATGCCAGGGTAGGCAATCAGATTACACACGTTGTTTCTTCTGCCAGCGAAGTTCATCCACGTCTACTGATCTGCGGACAGCGACTACAGATGGAAAACGACGAACTCTCACAGTTGGTCAACAGAGACGGAAAATAAATGATACCGACAATCTAGATGTGCTAGATAGAATAGATATGGTGCAGGAAGCAGTCTTTTTGGCACAAGACGTAAAATGGCACAAGTCTTGCTACAGTACCTTTACATCAGAGAGCCAGGTCAACCGACTCAAAAAGCGACTTGAGATGCGTGGCAGTCCCGTGTTCTTTCCTACATGTACTCCTGGAACTTCATCAGAAACTGGACCCATACAGAGGCGTAGTTCTCAACCGCCAGTTAACTGGAAAGCTTGTATGTTTTGCCAGACGTATGATAAGGAGAGGACTCACAGGGTGACAACGCTGGGGAAATCTGAACGCATCATTCAATTGGCTCAGAATGATCCTCTTATGAGAGTAAGGCTGGCGGGTATCACAGACCTGATAGCAGCCGAGGGTTGTTATCACCTTCCATGTTGGATAATGTTTGAAAGGAGAAGCAAGCAGCGAAGTGCTACATCAGCATCTTCGCTTGTTTATGATGAATGTATGGACACACTGTGTGAGGAACTGATGGCAGGATTATTTCGTGGCCATGTGTACGACATGGGCGATGTATGGCACAGATATGAGTGTGCACGCAAGGACAGTGGCACAGACATTCCTCAGAAATACCAGTCGAGGAGGAAGACATTCTATGGTGACATCCAACAGCACATAGGACACAAGGGAAATTATGTCAGGCCTTTGGATCCAAAAGCATATATTCTGTTATATCCTGGTGAAAAATCTGAATACATCATTTCCAAGACTCTCACAAGAGCAGCAAAACAACAGACTGTCTCATCGGAAGATGAGTCCACCGACGACGAATTCACACTGTCCCTTCAGCCTAGTGGAGTACTGCAGGAAATGGTGCATGTTGCACTGAGCGTCAGGCAAGACCTGCTAGATACACCCGGTCACTCAGCTGCATGACAGGGTATTGATAAGAACAATGTGGAGAAGGTGATTCCAGATAGTTTATATCTTTTTCTGCGCTTGTTGTTTGGTGGTACAGCAGTTTTGGATGAGAGTTTTGATGACAGTGATGATGACGATGTCAAGCGCAAAGTTTGCAGCATAGCCTAGGACATAGTGTATGGTGTATCCAACAGTCAGAAACTGACTCCTAAGCACATCGGTTTGGGCATGGCTCTTCACCAAGCCACCAGATCTGAAACACTGGTAGAGATGTTTCATGCGGCCAACCATACCATTGGTATAGATACTGTTAGGAGAATAGACACTGCAATAGCAGAAAACATTCTCGACAAGATGGAAAAGAACGATAACATCTTCATACCAGACAACATAGTGAACGGGCGCATGCTTCACTGTTCCTGTGACAATATTGATGTACTGGAGGCTACTCTTGATGGGGAAAACACTTTCCACTGCACGCAGTTGGTTGTTTGGCAACGCGGCCCATAACCCGATAGAAGTGATTGTCACGCCCCCACAACCAAGCGACCAAGAGCCATCAAGCCTGACAGCTTAAAAAAGTTTCAAATGATGGATCGTGCCCATTTCCTATCCGGTCAGCGACCATCACCTGTCCTTGGTGACGAGGCACAGATTGACGCCAATGAGTGGCTCGTCCAGGTTGACGAGGGATCAGAAGCCAAGGCCAAATACCTCGCTTGGGTCCTGTCAAGAATTCATGATGATGAAAACCATAAGGTTCCTGCGTGGGGGGCTTTCAATGCAGCTATCAGTACTGTTGATCCACCAGTGACTACAACAGGAATGTTGCCAATACTACAGGCTCCAGCTGATGACAATGATACCTTAACGACGGTCATTAACCGGTTTGACAGCATCAGCAAACACATGGGACAAAAGCATACAATCATAACTGGCGACCTGCCCCTGTACAGTCGAGGGAAGGAGCTAGTATGGGCCAATCCGGAGTATGAGAATGTAATCTGGAGAATGGGCGGATTACATGTGTGCTTCAACTTTCTCAAAGCCATTGGCCAACACATGGAGAGCGCTGGGCTGGATGACTTGTGGGTCGACTCAGGGGTGTATGCTGCAAACACTACAGACACAATGCTAGAAGGGAAAGCATACTACCGGGCTGTGCGAGGGCACACACTGACATACGAAGCTCTGTGGAGAGTGATATGGCCTATGTTTAATGAGTGGTTGAGAGTCGATGACCATGATGAACATGTACAGATCGGAGAACTCTCCACAAGAGTTGGTCTACTGTTCCAGCTGAAGGGAGAGGAAATCAGTGAAGAAGTTATATGCAATGTTGTACGCAGCCTTACAACTGTCCTGGCGGACGAGAAAATCACAGATTTGATGGACACATTCGACAAGCAGTTCAAAGATAACCCCAACTACATGCTATGGGAGTCATACATGAGGATGGTGGAAATTCTCCTGCAATTCATAAGAGCAGAAAGAGATGGGGATTGGCATCTCCATCTAGAAGCATTTACTGCAATGCTACCTTGGCTTACATTGTACGACCACACGAACTACGCCAGGTGGGGTCCCATATACCTGGCAGATATGAAAGCCCTCCCAAAGATTGCACCAGAGGTCCATGAAGAATTTGTGGCTGGAAACTTTGTGGTGAAACGGGCCAACAGGCGATTTAATCAGATCCCCCCTGATCAAGGTACAGAGTGGATGAACAGGGCATGCAAAGTACAGAACGGTATCATCGGCATCACGCGAAATGATCAAGCAAGAGATAAATTCTGCATGACCTGGTCGAACCGCTCACGTATATCACTTGATACAAGACGTATGCTTGGCCTGGAAGAGGCGAAGGAAGAAGCTGTGTTCACACGTACGGATGCCCTTCCGTCAAGAATCCGCCGTGACACTGATGATGTCGAAAAAATTGTCCAACAGCTCAAGAGATTCAATGTATTCAGAATAGACTTCAGTGCTGAAGATACTTCTCTTGAAGACGGAGAAAGTGACACTCCTGTTGCCCTGGTGTCTTTGGCGACCAAAGACATTGCAACCGCTGAAATTGTCACAGATCTGCTGACAGCTGAAAGCCGAGGGAGACAGCATGTGACAACTAATGTGGAGCAGCGACTGGCTAAGAGAATGATTTCATTTCACGACGCTGTCAAAAAACACAATTCAAAGACATTTGCTGTCTTGTACAAAGCTATAGTGTCTGGGCAGCAAAGTGAAAAGAAAACCATCAAAGCTGATAGAAATCTATTTCAACGCCTTCTGAATGCTGCTACCGCAGGTCGAAACATAGAGATGGGAGTTATTTTGAAGCACGAACTTTCCATTGTCCCTCTTGCACTGGCAAAGCATGGTGGTGAGATGAACTCGACTCCAAAATCTGCTCTCATCAATCTGTTGACAAATGACATTCAAACTCCTGCAGAACTTCCGGATACGAATCTTTCGACATGTGTTTGTATTGATGGCCATGCCCTTATTCAGCAGATAGGCAAGCCCAGTGGATGCCAGACATTCGGCGAATATGCAGCTGTATTTACCAGAGCAGTTGTGCGTCACTTTGGAGAGCACACAACTAGAGTAGACGTTGTGTTCGACAGGTATTTGGGGACCACCTCCATCAAGGAATCAACTCGAAAAAAGCGTATTGGAAAGAAAAAACCCATACGACGGATGATTGATGGGCCACATGTTCCCCTTCCTGTGATATGGGAACAGTATATCGCTATGGGTGACAACAAAGCTGACCTTGCCCGAATCCTATCCGGAATTCTGGAAGCAAAAGGGCGCGAATTACCTCAACCATGGGAACTTGTGATCGCCGGTGGATTCACCGACCTGACAGACGCCAAATCAACGAGGAGAGAACATATTCCTCTTCATGCTAATCACGAAGAGGCTGATACCAGATTGATTTTACATGCACTTGAGGCTGTAGACTGTGGTTATCAAAGAGTCGTAGTAATCTGTAGAGATACCGATGTGCTCGTCATCCTTATATATTTCCTTGCCGGTCAGACCGCAGAGATATGGATGGTTTCAGGAACAGCCAAAAAACAGAAGTGTTACCCGATGAAACTTATCGCCGATAAGTTGCCAGGAAATGTGAAGGACAACATTGTTGGTTTCCACGCTTTGACAGGCTGTGATACGACCTCCTCGTTCACGGGATATGGGAAGAAGACGTGCTGGAAATTATATCAGGAACAGCCTCATCTCCTGAGCAATGTGGGTCGTGGTGGGGATGATACTGCATCTGTGAAGTTTGTCTGCCACTTGTATGGTTCTCCTGAAGAAGAAGACATTGACAAAGTCCGATTCAACCTTTTCACAAAGGGAAAGAAGGATCTTGGGAAACTTCCACCGACAAAGGATGCGCTACTGCTCCATATTGCCAGAGCAAACCACCAGGCAAAAATCTGGCTGCAAGCTGACAAAGAACAGATTGATATGCCCGATCCTGCGAGCACTGGTGCATGGACAGATGAATCTGGTGTTCTTCGTGTACTATGGAAGAGACTCCCTTCTGTGCCAGATGCATGTCTTGAACTCATCGCATGCAAATGCAAGACGAAATGTGGTTCTGCAAGGTGCAGCTGTTTCAAGAAGGATATGAGGTGTACTCCAGCTTGCGCTTGTAATGCAGATGATTGCAACAACCCTGCAGGACTATAGGCCCATCCATTTGCCTAGTGCTAGCTCGGTGACCCAATAATTTACTTTAAAGGACCCACAATGACTTGTGTATGATGACGGTTGATGTCGTATAGTGCAGCTCCCGCAGCCAATTGCTGTCAGATGAATATTCGCTTGACAACGCAGAAAGTACACACGTATATATATACTATATATGGTCGCCATGTTGAGTTTCTCATGATTCTAATCTCATGGAAAATGACTCACTGTGACACAAAATGTGCCAGATATATAGCTGGGATGTTCGCTTTGTTTTGTTTAGAATTAGTAGTTATGGTCCACTTACGCTACTTCAGAGTAAGTTTTTGATCATATTTTTGGTACGCCATATTGGATTTTCCCATGACAATTTGTACTGGTGACAATGTAAATATCTTTCAAAATGAGCACACTTAGGTAAAATATCAAGTGTTTAAGCTTGAGCAAGCTTTAATATTCATTTACTAATTTTAGAAAGGTACTAGTATGTAAAACTTGGATCAAATATCCCGATTTTACCCCTCGTGACCTATTTAACCTAAAAATGACCTTTAAGGTCAAAAACGAGAATGTCATCCGGTCACATCTCTATCCTCACACCATGTAGAGTTGATTAAGCATCTAAGATTGCTTTTAACACGCGATGCCATCAAAAGTTTTTTTTCACTCCTTGGCTGGCCCACTATCAAGGGAAGTTCGAAGTGGGAACGTAGACTGATAAACTGAAGATGGGCCGCACGTGCCAAACCGAATCTCACTGAACTCAGTACATAATAACTGGGAAACATTCACACATGTATGAGTTGAAAGGTTTAACTCACGAATAGGGGCAGAGATCGTTTTCGCTGATACCCAAAATTTAGGGCCCATGGAACAAAAAAATCTACTTACCTACTCTGTCTATAGCGTCCAAGTAATCGGTTCCCACAATTGATCCCATCGAGCCAAAGTTTAAGTAATGCGGTAGGCCGGCGTCGAAAATCGGAAATTGCAACAGTCCCGCAGGAATGAGCAACTCGTTCCAGGGTTGGTAGAAATAGGCGTATGAACTCCAGATGTTACCTCGCCATTCTGACCTGTCTACGTACCAAGAGCTCTGAAGTAGTTGTTTATTCAGGTCGATTCTTTTGTATTTATTCATTGCCAGGACATTGTGGAAATAATCTGTGCTTGAAACATTCAACTAGAGAAAAATACACAGAAAGGAATGTATGCATATCGTAAATATTTCATATAGCTTGCTTCAGATGCATGGTACTGTGTCTAAACATTTTTTCTTCTACTATTTGCGGTGAAATTAATTCTCATGATAGCTGCGGAATTAATCATTATTATATGATGGATTCGTCACAATTTTAAGTTGGTTGAAGTTTCTGTTCATTGTCATATTCTCTGAAAGTATGAAGGTTTTACACTTGAATCAGATGCCTGACAGTTCACAGTTGTTCCCACGTGTGTAACACAAACACACACCCCTCTGCATGTATATTTGCCACACCCTCACACGGTTACACATGGCCTTCAATGAGTTAGTGAGTGCATGAAAAGGATTTAATGTCATTTTCAACAATATTTCAGTCATATCACGACGAATATAATAAGCACCACCCAGCCAAGTGGTGTTCCTTTTTCTATAAAGAAGAAATCTTTGAAGCACCATGGAACTAGACACTGCATTCATGGCAGTGCAGATCATGAATTGCAGAAACTGGAATAGTCAGATCGGAATTAAATGTAAAAAATAACATCTCCCAAAGAGAAATTATTTAGCTCTCGAAGTAATTGATAACTTACCGGATAGTAAATGAGGTCGACTTGATCATTGTCCATCATCCAGTTCGGGTATCCCATTTTATCAACCGTCCTCAAGAGCTACATGAATGGTGAGAAAAACAAACCGGAGGAAACTTGAGTGAATTACATTACTTGCGTCAATATTTTGCCTACCACATCAGCCGGGAATGATTCAGAATTTTACTTTCCGCAAGTATAGGAAATACAAGTTAGGTCCCTCATGCCAGGCGGTCATAGTCGACATTTTTTTTTATCATTTTCACTTTGTACTTAAGGGGTAATTTATACATACTTGATTGCCCAAAGCCTGTCAGTGGTCCTCCAGTTAGGGATTTTGCATGGCGTATTTGCACCTGTAAGATCTCAAGTGCTTCCCAGCTCAATAATAATATTGCCGATTTCTCTACATTTTCTTAATATTTATAGCTTGGTTAAATTTATATGGTAAGAGCAATATATTTACCCCCATTCTAACCTATTATTTCGTTTATTATTGGTTGGTGGAAAACTTCGGGATTCTATTGAAAACGATAGTGTTATCCGATTGAAAATGTTCCTTAGGATGGAGTATTATTAATCTGATAAGGTTCATGCTGTTCCACGATTGGGTTATGACGCACTGCTGATTGGGCTACTTTATGATCGCATTGTGATATTAGGCTCTGTTGTGTCGAGTCCAAGTGGCGCGTTACGTAACAAAGCAGATACCGATAGGATGTTGGCAGGAGTTCGCGCAATATTCACACAAAACCCAGGACGACCCAGACTGCATGCAGCTATAATTCTATCTACTTTACACCTAGATGAATGTGAATAGCGTATATGTTACACCTATAACATATAACAATACCAGAGATAGTTCAAGACATCAGTCGTGATTATTTAGATTCAAGCGGCGGTAACAGTTGAAGTATAATGTATAATGAAATGTGCATGGCTTGCGGACAAATATATAGAAGTGTGTAAAGCCAGATCATTGCTTCAATGCGGGATTAAGAAAATTAGTACCGCTAGAGCGCGTGTTGTTAGATCTGTAACAGACTAAGCAAACGTCAGCTAGCTAAGGCTAGTCTGGAATTCTTCTTCGGATACAGAGGTGAACATTATTGTGTTCCCGAGCAAATGTTACCAAACATTGAAGATATATTTACATTCACATGGCAAGTTGCCGTTGTTGTTTTTTCTGCCACGAGAGTATACGAGAGGATGTTTTGAAGATCTTTGACTGATGATTTATGTTCCTTAAACTTGAATCACTTTTCATGCTATCGGAATGAGAGAGTATATCGTTACGTCCCGAAACATGTACTAGTTTCCGTGCAACGACGAGGCCGATAATTTTGTATTCAGGTAGAGATGCACATGTAGGGAAGCAGGAATCGACGCGTGGACATTTTTTTATCCCCATGATGCGGAAATTCTTTGATGGACGATGGCTGAATATTTAATGACGGACTAGGCGATTGTATTTATGACATATGCTCTCATTTGTCGTTTTACTATTCAGTCGCATTCCTTCTAAATAGTTTTTGCCTCCTTGAAATGCGTTTATAAATCTGCGGTTTGAGTCGTCCCTGATTTTGAAGGCTGTGAAATGTAACCTGGTGGTATCCATGACCTCTTCGTTCATGAATAGGAGAAACGTTTGGTACAGCATGCCTTATAAAGTGAGACATGTTGTAATAATAAGTCCTACATAATGCAATTAGCACAAGAGCGTAAACATCTCATAATGGTTTATGACTGCACGTACAGATATATTACAAAAACTAATATGATACGCATTACATTTAGTCAGTTTACAAAGGTGTACATGGTGTGATATGTATTTATCCAATAAAGTACATATCCACGTCAATTATACATGATACTTTCGTCAGGTTGATGCCCTGCCTATGAATTTTCAACTCACTGACCTTTCTCTTGGCATAAGCTCTTGTAGTATCGTCCATGAATGTCATATTGACCAAATTGTCAATCAACGTATTTTTCACATAACTTGCAATTTCTTCCACCTGTGAAACAACAAAAATGTTCAATGTTACGCTGGCTTAATACGGAGCGATTGGCTTTAGAGGCGCTTTCTGCTTGATTTATATTGGCGGAAGCAGCCGGATATTCGAATAGTGGAATCTCTCTTGACAGGATGAACGATGGTGGTTCAAAGTGAAGATGGACAAATCTGTCCTTCAAGTGCGCCGATGCCCAGCGAAGATTTGTTGTTTTGCTATTCTAAGATGTCTTAAAAACAGTTTCAAGTATATTCAACCAAGGAAATGAGATACTATCTAAATAAATTCTTACCTTTGCTTTATTATTATCCGCAAAATGGTCCTTAATAAAGAGATGGCTCATAGCGACGTCCATGTTAGTTGATACATAGTTGTAGCAATACGATGACTGGTCGGGAAAAGCGTTTACCCCATAACGATCATTGTAATATTGGCGCTGAGCGTGTATATATTCATAGGACAAATCTCTCACGTACTTCAGTGCCAGTTGCCATATGAAGTAATTATTGACAACCCTGTTAAATAGAAATATATTATAATGTTATATATTTAAATATGTACAGTTAGAAAAAAATCTCTTAAACACGAAAATTTGACAATGATATTATACCTTATATGTACGGTGAACAATGTGGGACAATGGCGTTATTCTTAATCATCGGCGATTTCTATGTTCCCATGATCTACGTTTTCGAGCGATTTAGTAAAGTTTTAAACAATGATGAACAATACCGTTTTCGGTAAAACCATGGGTAATTAATGACACAATTTGTTTGACGATCATAGATTATTAAACCGACCAAATTACAGACAATATGGTGGAACTTAAGAAGAGGCAATTCAAGTCACGCGATTTTCCTTCGTGGTGAGAACTCCATCACCGTTGTGGGAATATATCCATTATGCTTCACGTTAGATTTTCGGAGGTTCTTTGTGGTTCATGTCATGGAAGATTAAAGTCACAAGAAACTGTAGAGCATATCGCAAGAAAAGAGAGAACATATATGTAGGCTATTAGCGGAATCTTAAGTTAATTCGTGGCAATTACAAACAAAATCAACAACTGAGCAATACAAGCGTCTAATCCGTCCTTCAATGTTCAACCGTCGTCCGAAAAAAAAATCCCGCGTCCATAATCCAAAGACCTGATCCATACAACAGTATTAGCACAAAATTAAAATAAAAACAATCGTAATATACTTAGTTATCTGTCCATGTCCCCTATGGGCTACCGTGGATAATATATCACACTGTATGAGAGGCTAGATCACAAAGGTCTTTCTCAGTGAGATTTGGAGATCTGTAAATTCCTGGTTCGAAGAAGCTGCCTTACCGCTCTTTTACAGCCGAATGGCTTGCATCTGGTTGACAGATATTTATCGATAACTTTATGCGGATTTTTACAATAGTGTACTCTGGATTTTTCGAATTTACCATTCCTTCCGAACCTGTGACGCCTTTGTGAGACCAACTAATTTATGAGTAATCTTCGAGGATTACAATGAACTTGATTGAATTCCTACTCAGCATTCAAAATAGATCTCGAACTTGACGACCGTGTTGCCCTTGACGACCGATGGATGGAGAAAGGACGAATTCGAAAATTCTGCAAAACTACCCGAAGGTTCTCAACGAATTCTAAAGCCCAAACCTGTTCCTGTTGGCCATATTATGGATATAGTCAGCCGTTTGGATTAGATAATTTCTTTGATATACCACGACCCGAGTGTTCGCTGTAATCGTCGCCTGGTCAAAGAAGTAGGACAACAACGATACCCAGTCTACCTGTAAAGAAGACCGAAAACGGCTTGTTTCAGTGACTATTATTTAACAGAAATTCTCATTGAAGTCCTTGAAAATAATTTTGGCTTTGGAATAAACAATATACAGCCGCCTCCACGATAAAAGCGAATATAGCAAAAAAGTAACCTTTACATGAAGCAGCCCATATTGCAATGGATAAAAAAATTCACGATGAACAGACCGCCTTTGAACAAGTGATGGTTTTATATAATTGGGAATCTTTGATGGTGTATTTTGTAATCAAGCTTCCATATTATGTCATCACTTGACTCACAATATTATCCGTTTGGTTATTAAAAACACTCAGAGGGACCCCATATCGATTGTAGGTGCGCCGTGCCGTGCGGCTAATCTGAAAACACATAAAATAGAATGCTTAGACATTGGTATCACGAAAGGAATATTTTGTGTTAACCCTTCCTGGCCTGGGCTTTTTGGGACCTGTCCAGGCCTGGGGGGGGAGACGAAGTGGCCCCCCATAATTATTTTTCTTATCCCTTGAGCTAGGGGGCTGAAACTTATTACACTATACCCTTGGGTCAAGCTCTACCAGAAAATGTTAAAAAATCCAAGATGGCAGCTTTGATGACGTCACAGTGACGTCATTTTCAAAAATTGCATTTTTTGGTCGATTTTTCGGTCAGATTTTCTGAATTTTTCATTTTTGCAATTTCTCCAAAAAAATTGCATGAAAACTTAGAAAATATTAATGTGATATGAAATAAAACAGTTTTTGTCCACTTTTCATCGCGGAAAAGCAGAAATTTTAAAGAAATATGACAAAAGCATCACTTTTCTGGTACCCCCACGTGGTCGCCATCTTGAATTTACCCATGATCCTCTGCTCGGGGGGTTATGCAAGTAGGCTCAAAATGACCCCAATAAGATAAACTATAAAGTCACAGAGTTTTAGCTCTCCATTTTTTCCCGTTCCGGAGATAGTACAGAAAGTTTGGTAGGGGGGCCATAATGCCCCCCCCCCCACCCCCAGGCCAGGTAGGGTTAAATGCATCTGAAGAATGGAGTTTTAGGGGCACAAAAATGTATCTAGACGGGTTACAAAAAGGCCAGAACAAGAGAATTTTACACGAAAGACCGACCCAATACCAACAGATAAGAAATCGTCAATTTTGTGTCGGTATATTTGATTACTGGGCCAATCTTATTACGAGTGATTCTAGCACATATATATCTTGGCGTAAAAAAGATCCATAATATATTTATTAATATGATGTATGGTCAGACACTCACATTCGCCAGTACCGTTTCGAACGACATCACGTCACTGACAAAAGTGTCTAATCTCTGGTTTATTGTAGTTTCGTCGGCAGAGACACCGTAATCTCTGGCCAGTAAACCTCCTACGGTACGCATGAAACCCTGGTAGTCCGTACGCGTCTGGGGAAATAAAACCAGAGACAGTACAATGAAATTCAGCTCAGGAAGACCATATATAGACAACATTATACTTGTTTTCTACAATATTCCTAATATTCCTATCTTCCGGCGATGTCTGATGAAGATTTTAGAGAAAGAGCGACCATCACTTGATATTTAGATGGAGTATGTAGATCGATGTAGGTCGCATGGAAAGCATATTTATGACATCCACTGTCATTGTGGTGTATGAAAAAGTGGGAAATTATTATATTCTTGAAAAAAAAATTATAATCACAACAACAACAACATCGACGAAGACACCCCCTGCTACCCAAGCCACTGTGATTGTTAGTGGACATTGACGCTACCAGTTCGAACTGCGCTTCATAGCAACTCCACCACTCTGTGCTCCTGATTATCGCAGACGGTTAATTCGTTTTTCTATCTTTCTCATACGATGAACCTGCTATAAACAACCTGGATTAGGGAAGTATGTTTCTGAAGAAATTTAACGAGATTAGAAGACGTATGTGACCCCAAGAAGCACATTGAACACACATAATAATCAGTGTAAAGCACCGATGAAACATTCTACTTTGTTAACCTATCTGACCTGGCGATTTGAGGCCTATTCCTGCCCCGGGAGGGGTCATTTCGGCCCTCGTAAATATTTCATTCGCTCCTTTGGCTAGGGGTTTGAAAATTTTCAAAATGTATTCTGAGTTCAAACTCTAACAGAAAAGGTATTTTGGGGCTTTTTTAATTTTATATGGAAAACTATATGACCAATTAGGAAATATTTATCTGAGGCAAAATAAATTAACTTTATATGCAAAAAGGCAAAACAAAATGAAGATAAACAATGAAAAGTTATCAGTCAAATCCTCATGGCCGCCATTTTGAATTTACCCATGATCCTTTGACGGTAGGTGTATGCAAACTAATTACAAGCGTCTGGTCCGTCATTCATAATTCAGCCGTCGTCCATTAGAGAATATCCGTGTCCATAATCCAAAGACCTATTCCATATTCCATATTCCATATAACAGTATTAGCACCAAATTCAAAAAGACAATAATAGTATACATAAACATAGGCTTGTTTCCTGCAAGAGAGAAGAGGTCAACAGTTTTCAGTAATGCCGGCAAGACATCATGATTGTTTCAAAAATATCAAATCCGTATCACTGATCAGTATTCTTAATCCATAATATTCGTTGTAAAGTCGTCATCTAAAGAATGATGTATCTCAGTCACGCTTTGATTGTGGCTGTTCACATGAGTACCATGAGGATCTTGATGTACATGGGTTCATACGGCCCCTAGCCTCGGACAAAGCGAAATTAGACACAAGTTACGAAACGTAACGCCATAGATCTTGCACGCTACGCTCGTATTTTGCTATCAGCATGCCAAATTTGAGAAAGTTTCAGTGGAGGCGCTTGGTGGTGTAGCCCTGTTTTATAAGTTTCTGCAACAATGATTTGTGACGTTGATTAAATCGTCACATTTATCACAGGATCTAGCAAATGCTACTAGGCGTGATATGTATACGCTATATGCAGGTCCCACTGGACTATTACTGTCCAGAATGGGATAGTTTACGATGTCGAAATTGTAATCATCTCTTTTGTCATACAGTCGACGAGAAAGAAGACCCGCTTCATTTTTATAGAGATATAAGTCTAAATACGACGTGCCTGTAGGGTTATCTGTAGTTTCCTTCAAATCCAGTGAAGGTGGATATATATCCTTCACTGCGTCATTTATATAGCGATTATCCACAGCGAGAAGATTGTCTATATAGCGTTTGGTAAATGAGAAGGCGCGGACTTTGATGGATCAGTTTTTGAAAGCGCCTGCATATAGTCATATTCATAGGAGAAAAGATATAGGTCAGCCAATAGGGGTGCACAATTAGTACCCATTGGAATACCTATATGCTGTTGATATATTGTGTTGCCAAATTTCACATGGATATTTTTAATGAGAAATTCAAGCAACTCTAACAAAGAAACATCCCATGAATGATATCTCTTGTATGTAGTAGAGCTAAAGAATGCTTTATGGATTCCGACATTAGTATATCTACGATCAGTTTTCTTGAACACAGATACTATTAATGAACTCCGACGGTCAATAAGGTCCTGATGAGGGATTGTGGTATAGAGAGTCGAGAAATTCCATGTGGATACATGTATATACAGCATGTGACCTTTAACATCAATTTACCCCAGTATGGAACGTTTTAAAAGTCTAATAATCCTTTTAAAAACTTATGGTATTGTAGTTAAGTTAATGGCATTGATCGCAAATCACCAGGCGCAGATTTTAAAAAGACAATACAGTCCCGCTCCATTGCCACGGGCCGAGCTCAACTTCAACTGAAATCGTTATCCACTCGCGGGCCGTTCTTGGACTTTGACATGTCCCGATACCATGTGCCTCTGGTTGAACTTACCTCCATACATTTATCCTGATACTTACCTTGTTAATGTACGCACTGTTATATAGATAATAGTAGGTACTACCCATGCCCAGTCCACCAGACCGTATCTGGAACGAAAGTGAGAATATCATGTATTTAATTTCAGGTTTTATCCCATAATATGTCAAATTCCTATAAGATAGAGCCATCGAATAATAATTTAATATTACACACGTTAGATATCGATTCCCAATAATATGATTGGTCAATACTGTTTCATTCAGGATTCTCGACCAATGAAAAACTACAACCGTTCGGACTACTTCTTTTAAGAGCGACATGTTCGACTTCTCCTCCAGAGTCACCCCCGATAGTCGAGCAAGAGATCACAAACTGTAATGTTACACACAGTCGAGCAATTTTGATTAACTCCTTGTCGAGCAGCAGACTGCCAACAACTTGAAGAACATATAACTGTTGAAGTGTCCAATCGAAATTATGTTTATTACTTATAGCTTATTCAGAACAGCTGATGGGTGTGCCTTGTGGAGGAATAGTTCTTTCTAAATGTCACCGACTGACTGTGTTAACTAGAATCATCCCATAACAGAGAAGAAATGCAACTCCGAGTAGAGATGACAATTTCAGTCCGTATATTTCGCTATTAGTTATAGCATCTTCAGCAGTGAACAAAGATACAAACAGCTTCATACGCACAGTATATATACAAGGCATAATGTGATCTTAGTCAATACACATTTATGAATAGGTAGGCCAGATGCTATAACTAATAGCGAAATACACAGAATGAAATTTTCATCCACACTCGGAGTTGCTTTTCTTCTCTATTATTGGATAATCATCAGTGGTTCCAAAGAATTCGGATCAGCCCGCTAACCCGCTCACCGAGTGGCTCACTTGGCCCTCACCTGATATAACTCGATAATGATGGCATAGATTGATAGTCGAATATTTCTCGCGATCGCATTGAGTCGAGTACCTCTGGTAGCCCTGTCGAACGTGCTGGAAAGGTTGTCTGTACCAAACGAACTCAAAATGTGGCGTTCTCAAAATTTTTGCAAACATTGGCTATCCAGCGATGGAAAATCAGTTACCGATAACAATCGCTTTATATATACCGCTCTACGACAGCTACAGCCGCCAAACAGTTAAATATAGCTTCAGCGTTTGAGCAGTTTGTGCTTTCTATCCCGGTATTACCCTACACTCACGCCCCCACACTCCCTCTCCACCTCCGCTGTACAAATCCGTGATGTATCAGTCCGTGACCGATTTAATAACATCTCAGTTTGTGTAGTTATTATTCGTTGAGTTCGTGATGCTAGTATTACAAATCGTCTTAGAATCCAGGAAACTATAGCCCAGTTCGGAAAGGGTTTTGTGTCCCTTGTTCCACTAGGGGCGTATTGGTTAGAGAACTTCTGGTAAGCACCAAATGCCCCCACAATTAGTTTGATTTTCATTTTCTATTTTTCGAGACAATTATCTTATAAGTACACTTTGACAAGATCTATCTATCGGTTCATGTAGAAAGTGGAAGCAGAATAGCTTTCCAAATAGATATTCTGGAATAGTTTATCAATTTTTATATTATTCAAAATAATGCCTGGTGCCTTTGGTAAAAGTGAAACAGAGGCGACTACTTCCCGGAAGCGGTGTTTCATACCTCTAACCTTAAAGAACGGCCGTTATTCAGTGGGAGATCATACACTTTCCGGAAAGGGCTATACTATTGCATCGTCTCATGTACTCACTACGCTTGCCTATGCACCTTGACCTCATTGAGAAAATTATTGCGCGCAATATTTATATACAACTGATGTCACGAAACGCTGAAAGGTCTATTTTGCTCAATTTTCCGTTTAAATAAATTATGAGATAAATAGGATCTCCAATTCGTTTCTCATGATATCCAATTTATTTAACTCGAGTGGTAATTTTCATATCTTCCTCGACAAAGGCTCGGAAGATATAAAAATTACTACTCTCGTTTATACATTGGATATGATGAGACACTCACTGGAGATCCTCTATTTATTTATGGTTGAAGTTTAATACAAATGTAAACATTACTGTGAAAGCTATGGAACTGACACATTACTGTCTATGCTTTATGATGCTTATTGAAAACCAGTCTATGCATTTTATAATAAATTATCTCGACAATACTGAATTTTCGATGTCATTACATCGATTCATAACAGCCTTGTCACTCAAATATTTAACACCCTTTTGCAATGGCGTTAACCACATGTTGACGTGTTGTGTTCAGAGAAGATTTTTGGTCGCATTTCACAATATGGATATTTCAAGCAAAACAACTGATCATAGACTATACACAAATCATGTGCAGAAACGCTTGAGATATTCTGTTTTTTGTCTACCAGTTGATTAACAAAACGACACAAATAGACCTTTATCCACGTATGTTCCACAAAGACTGACGCAGCTGACACAATCACTCCACATTTGAGAGACCACATACACTCGTCCACTGATATTGGCACAATGCCAACCGAGACGGGCGCATCATGCCAATATCAGTGGACCAGTTGTTTTCAACAAAGAGAAAGGATTTCAAAGTTTACCATGTTTTTTCGATATTTCATTATAATCTTTGTTGATAATCAATTTGAATACTGCAATAGAAGAGAAAGAATGTTTTCATGGGCGTGCTCAATGGTTATTTTACGCACAGTTAGTTTGGAAAAGTTGATAAATTTTAGGGCGCGAACTTCGCCCTTTCCCTAAAATGTAAAATTTCCCAAACCAACCGTGTGTAAAATAACCATTAAGCACGCCAGTGAAAACATTATTTCTTAGTTATAGGAAGTAGGAATTGGTGCGAACAATGATTTGCTGTATGTGGTATGAATATAATAATGAAGTGATACATGTGTTAATTAGCCTTATACTTGTAAAGGTGCGACTTCAGTCGAAGTTTCAATCGAACTGACATGGTTAGACAGAATTTTAAATATTGGAGAAGAGAGTTCCATATGCGTGGACCTCCCTGAGTTCTGTTTGAGTAGTATGTTAAATTGGAATGAAAATCGTTTCTGTAGAGATTGACTTCGGCTTGTGGGGTTGGGTAGTGATCAACCTGGGATAGTTTCGTGAAATAGTTTCGAACTTTGAGGGGTAGGGATGGTGTGAATATGTGTGTGTAAACACAGAGAATACATATGTAATGATTTAATGCAGTAGTTGCAAAAATCTGCAACTCGATAAATAGGGAGTCAGTATGTGTGTATTTCCCAGTTAAACGCACAATGTGTATAAGTCAATCTTGGGGCATGATAAGTGACTTTTTATAAGCGTATTTCATGTATAGTCTACAAAAATCTGTTTGGTTCCTTCAGTGCGCACACATTTGCCTTTTCTTCGCACGAAGACATACCATGCCCAAATGGTACGGCTAATACATCATCTAAACACTTACCGTTATGATTCTCCGGCGATAGGGACTGCCGAATCGAGTTCCATAATACAGCGAACCAACGGATACTTTGAAAAGGACATCGGTCCAGAAATCCACGTGGATTTTCTCAATGGCCGTCAACAGGTCCCAGTCGCTTGGCAGAGGATCCAAGACGGACCAGCCTCCGACTTTCTTTAGCACCTTTTCGACGAAAGGATTTCCACCTACGACCATTCTTCCGTAGTCATCCATGCACGTTTTATACATGTCCCTGACTTTTCTTTCCGATGACCAAGGAATATTTCGAACGACGTCTGCATCTATTACTCGTCGAATCTTCTTGTCGTTGTCATGGTAGAGTTTGTGTAGCACGTCGTGGCTGCTATAAAACCAAAACTCGTCCGCATTGGGCGGATTATACGTTGGCCAGACGCCACAAGCGTAAGTGAAAAAGTCTTCACACGGATCGATGCTGATGTTCATATTACTACGCACATAAGCCGTTATTTCCATACACTGAGGCGTGTCGCACGTTAGCGAAACTGGTGTAGTGGTAGGTATGGTAGATTTGGTAGGGTTGGTATTTTTGGTACCGGTACCGGTGGTTTGTGTAGGTTTGGTTTGGTTTCCTCCTTGCTGATTCTGGCTGTTAGCGTTCTTCCCACCGGCGGGTGATCTGGCAGCGTACAGTCCGATAAACACCATGCATAACACCACGACCACGGCCACACACGTCCCTAAGATGATCTCTCGTAGCTTGAAGTTCCCTGCCCGGAAACCTCCCCCGAAACTCTCACCGGGAATGATTTTTTTTTCGTCCATGTTCTCTGATATTCTCGAGACGCTTTGTTGTTTTATGAGTGTGTTTTTTTAAAGCATGGATTCCTTCATGTGAGAGAAAACTTTTCAGGGAGAATTTTTCTCATGACACCATGCAAAGTATCTTCTTCACAGCTACGTTTTGGTCTGTCCACTGGTCGCTGAATACGAACAAAAACGGATCGATTTCAAATACGTTAAAGTCAGCACACGTGACGAGGGGGACTTCGGTCAGGTTGACTCAAGGCGAATGCAAGCGTTCTAGTGAGCACTAATCCATCGCGGGTCAAGTTATATATGTCGTTATCCTGGGTGAGGATGGTTCATTTCTAGCGTTGTTTTTCCTGAAACCTTTAATTGTGCACACCGCATGAAGTATGTTTACCTATCTCTTTTGGAAAATAAAATTGCACAGTTCTAAAATTGAATTTGACATAATTTTAAGGATGGACTCATACAGAACGCTGAGAATAAACTTTACATTTCAATTTTTAATAACAATCAACAAATAAAGCTAGAAAACCAATTTGCGGTTGAAATAAATCAAGACAAATGTACTTGTTAATTTCGGGAAGTTCATCTGAAGAAAGTTGCATGAATATATATGTGAACATTCTAATCCGCTTGCATGTAATCTTGTTGATCTTTATTTCAATGTATATAATTGTATTTCCGTGGATATTTGGGGAGATGACTTGACAAGTTTAACCATGTTCATTAGAGTGTGTGTTTTTTTTCTTGAAAATACCGTATGTTAAATCTTTTAAAAATATGTCCAAACAATAAACTGTTTAAAACGGCCAACTGTGTCTCTTTGTTTTTCTAATATTTTTTTATTCATCCACTCCTTCTAGCGAAACAGTCATTATCTGTACGGAAATTACAAACAAAAACGAGGAACACCGTATGCACACCCAGTAAATAATCACTCCGTTAATTGACAATTTTGGCGGACTAAATACACCTGAGGAACTTCTGTTGGTGCATGGACATTCCCTGAATTTCCTGAACTCGCTGAATAATTCTCAAGAATAAATATGCCTGAGGATTTAACGTGAAAGTGATTGTATGCATCCGAGATAATTATTTTTGGTTATCCGTCAGGTAACTGGTTTAGGATAATATTTGTTAAATAGTTATTGAACTTTTTCTGACTACTTCTTTATGTCAGGGTTTAATCCCAGTGAATTTTTCGACATACCAGTAATATAAAGACATGGGAGACCTTCACAGTAACAGCAGTCCTGTGGATGAATTTTCAGAAATTTCTCGGATACTCCCCTTTATGCTAATGTCCAAATTCTTAAAATGCATACATACGATCTATGACCTGGAAATAAGACGATCACTGTTCACCATCACATGTGCTGGCCGAGACAGGACTTTCAAAGTGGAACGAATCGCCGGTTTCTCTGACATTGTAATAATTTATGCTTAGGCACGATCACCGAGTCCCCCGTGAGTGGATCCTCTCGAATTTGTCCCAGTCCGATCTGTAGATATATCTCATCGTACCAAGCTTTAACACAACACGATAACAACAAATACTCTATGGCCGAGTCATAATTAACTTGATTAAGAGTAACATAACACTTTGGAATATATACGGACAGTCAGCAAAATGAATGCTGTCAGGTGACAAGGTTGTCGTATCACCTTGCACAGTGCATTCTACTTTATCGATACGTTTACAAAGTACGAATGCTTGAATGGTATCTAGCACTGCATGGTGTCGTAAAATGTGTTCTTTCACCCTTAACCCGCAGATCCAGGTATACTGTGACAATTTGTGGGTAATGTGTTACCCATATTGTTGAAACGAAGTCACTACGAAATGAGTTGTCGCGCGTACAAAGATTATAACTCACTTAGATGTTATGTAGTGAAGCCAAAATTTAATTTATTCAGTTCTGCAAAATATCTGTGTTTCTTACAGACAAGATACCCAATTCTATAACACTCGCACCTATTACGCACTGATAACAGTGCAATTATTAGACGATTTAGCACGGTTAAGAACTTTGTGGCGTATGAAATCTACAGCCGCTATCTTGACACGCACAGGTGTTTGCTGGGGGTAATTCGTTTCACAGGGCGGGTAATAAATGACAGGACAAATTCTCGTCTGCCTATACAATCCAATAAACAAATAGAAAATGGATACCCTGCAAGTAGGAACTTTAGTTTATTTTAAAGGCAGAAAATATATAGTCGCAGATATTTACAAACTAATTGGGGCATACGAGTGTTACACAATAAGAAACAAATCAACAGGAGAAACAAGACGTGCTTTCAGATATGAATTATCCAGAGAAGCGGAGATCGAAAAGTTCACGAGAGACTCAGATGGTGAATGTCTTCTTGCTGTTTTAAATGAGACACACCACGAGTGTGATCAGCTGAACAAAGATAAATTTTCCTCCGCTGACGGTGAGAAATTAAGAGATCTGGCTAACAAACGAAATGAACCAGGTTCCGAAGTAGTATAGTAAGCGTAAATTGAGTTAATAACCCCCCACTGCGCATGCGCAGAAAAAAAAATGGGGAGGATTTGGGGAGGTATTGGGGGGTGTGTGGGGGGTGTGTGCGCATATTAGGGAGGAACCGGGAGGAGGTCAAATGCAATATAGTTCCGGCAGAAGGACCAAAAGCTACCTGGGCGTGACCTTGGGGGCATGTATTTCTCCGCGGTGATGCGGTTTTGGCGGTGATTCGGTCTCGGGAAAAAGCTTCCGCGGAGAAAAAGTAGTCCCTAGATAAAATGGTCCGATGGGGTCGAGTGAGGTATCAAAGTGAAGCTTAGGTGAAGGGGCATCTAACGGGCTGGGTGAGGGGTTGACATATCGGCCTTCTGCGCATGCGCGGCGGCCGAAGGGTATGAAAATAGCCTTTTTGGAGCTAGGGGAGCCCCTAGTGGACCGATGGGGTCGAGTGAGGTATCAAAGTGAAGCTTATGTGAAGGAGCATCTAATGGGCTGGGTGTGGGGTTGAACTATCGGCCTTCTGCGCATGCGCGGTGGCCGAAGGGTATGGAAATAGCCTTTTTGGAGCTCGGGCAGCCCCTAGTGGACCGATGGGGTCGAGTGAGGTATCAATGTGAAGCATTCATGAAGGGGCATCTAATGGACTGGGTGTGGGGTTGAACTATCGGCCTTCTGCGCATGCGCGGTGGCCGAAGGGTATGAAAATAGCCTTTTTGGAGCTAGGGCAGCCCCTAGTGGACCGATGGGGTCGAGTGAGGTATCAATGTGAAGCATTCATGAAGGGGCATCTAATGGACTGGGTGTGGGGTTGACATATCGGCCTTCTGCGCATGCGCGGTGGCCGAAGGGTATGAAAATAGCCTTTTTGGAGCTAGGGAGCCCCTAGTGGACCGATGGGGTCGAGTGAGGTATCAATGTGAAGCATTCATGAAGGGGCATCTAATGGACTGGGTGTGGGGTTGAAATAGCGGCCTTCTGTGCATGCGCGGTGGCCGAAGGGTATGAAAATAGCCTTTTTGGAGCTAGGGGAGCCCCTAATGGTCCAATGGGGTCGAGTGAGGTATCAATGTGAAGCATTCATGAAGGGGCATCTAATGGACTGGGTGTGGGGTTGAAATAGCGGCATTCTGCGCATGCGCGGTGGCCCAAGGGTATGCAAATAGCCGTGTTGGAGCTAGGGGAGCTACTAATGGTCCAATGGGGTCGAGTGAGGTATCAAAGTGAAGCCTAGGTGAAGAGGCATTCAGGCAATGGGGTGGGTGCATGTAAAGTTTTTCCTGAAAAAAAAAAAACGGAAAACGGACTTTATCGAAAAACCTGGGAAAATGCCTATATGGGGTATGAGGGGTATATAGGTCGACGGGCTTAACGGGGCTTGTCTATCAATAGAGTTATCTCCCCCTAGTTCCAGGGTGGGTGTATGTAAAAATTTTCCTGAAAAAATACGGAATACGGACTTTATCCTAAATTACGGGAAAATGCCTATATGGGGTATGGGAGGTATAGGACCATCCTGGGAAACGTACTTCTATACATTTGCGGTAGGGTTGTGGGGTCTCGTTTTACTCGTCTCGTCATTTAGAACATGATAGGAAGTGTCCCCGTGCGAATCGGTGAAATTTTTGAAAAAAGTCACCGAACCCCATATAGTCCCATACTGAGGGTATAGGATCAATGTTTGTCCCCCTGGGAAACGTACTTCTATACATTTGCGGTAGGGTTGTGGGGTCTCGTTTTACTCGTCTCGTCATTTAGAACATGATAGGAAGTGTCCCCGTGCGAATCGGTGAAATTTTTGAAAAAAGTCACCGAGCCCCATATAGTCCCATACTGGGGTATAGGTTCAATGTTTATCCCCTGGGAAACGTACTTCTATACATTTGCGGTAGGGTTGTGGGGTCTCGTTTTACTCGTCTCGTCATTTAGAACACGATAGGAAGTGTTGCGGAGCGAATCGGTGAAATTTTTGAAAAAAGTCACCAAGGCCTGGGTAGGCCCATAGGCCTATACTGCATGGCTATGGGTGTATAGGGCCATACGGGGTGGACATGTTGGAGTCTAGGTGAGTCCCTGGTGGTCCAATGGGGTCGAGTGAGGTCTTATTTTGAAGCTCTCGTGCAGCAGCATCCGACTGGGCTAATGGTTCGTCCGTGTTCAATAGTCTGCGCATGCGCAGTCTGGCCGTAGTATAGAAAACAGGCATTTTGGGTGCTATGTAGGGGTGTGTTTGGGTTAGAGATGGACTAATCACGGTTCGAATGGGTCGTGTGAGGTGTCAAAGTGAAGCTTGTGTGGGGTAGAGTCAGAATGGTGTGTTTTTGAATGTAAGTCGCGTCAATCTGCGCATGCGCAGTTGGTTGTATTAAGTAAAGTGGCCATTTTGGGGCAGTACATGAAGGTGTTTTGGGTAGAGATGGACCGCTATGGGTCCGAATGGGTCGTGGAGGGTGTCAAAGTGAAGCTTGTGTGGGGTAGAGTCAGAATGGCATGTTTTTGAATGCAAGTCTCGTCAATCTGCGCAGGCGCAGTTGGTTGTAGTAAGTAAAGTGGCCATTTTCGGGCAGTACATGAAGGTATTTGGGATCGAGATGGGCTATTCACGGTTCGAATGCGTCCTGGAAGGTGTCATCTTGTAGTTCTCGGGATGTACATTCCGATTTGAGGGATGTTCGCGTCATCTGTGACGTCATCGGTGACGTCATCGGTACGAGTAGTAGCGAAAGTGGACATTTTCGGGCAGTACATGAAGGTATTTGGGGTCGAGATGGGCTATTCACGGTTCGAATGCGTCCTGGAAGGTGTCATCTTGTAGTTCTCGGGGTGTACATTCCGATTTGAGGGATGTTCGCGTCATCTGTGACGTCATCGGTGACGTCATCGGTACGAGTAGTAGCGAAAGTGGACATTTTCGGGCAGTACATGAAGGTATTTGGGATCGAGATGGGCTATTCACGGTTCGAATGCGTCCTGGAAGGTGTCATCTTGTAGTTCTCGGGGTGTACATTCCGATTTGAGGGATGTTCGCGTCATCTGTGACGTCATCGGTGACGTCATCGGTACGAGTAGTAGCGAAAGTGAACATTTTCGGGCAGTACATGAAGGTATTTGAGGTCGAGATGGGCTATTCACGGTTCGAATGCGTCCTGGAAGGTGTCATCTTGTAGTTCTCGGGGTGTACATTCCGATTTGAGGGATGTCCGCGTCATCTGTGACGTCATCGGTGACGTCATCGGTACGAGTAGTAGCGAAAGTGGACATTTTGTGGGTGCGTGAGGGTGAGTTTGGTGTAGAGATGCACCATCCTTAGTCCGAATGCGTCGTGTGAGGTGTCATTTTGTAGCTCTCGGGGTGTACATTCCCAATTGAAGCATGTCCGAAGCATCTGTGACGTCATCGATGACGTCATCAGTAGGAGTATTAGCGAAAGTGAGCCTTTTGGGGCAGTGCAGGAAGGTATTTGGTGTAGAGATGGACCATCCGCGTTGCGAATGCGTCGTGTGGGGTATCATGTTGTAGCTCTCGGAGTATATACCCTGATTTCAGGGATATTTATAGCATCTGTGACGTCATTGGTGACGTCATTAGTGCAAGTTGTGGCGAAAGTGGGCATTTTTTAGCAGTGAAGGATGTTATTTGGTGTAGAGATGGACCATCCGCGGTCCAAATGGACCGTGTGAGGTGTCATCTTGTAGCAACGCCCACCAACACCATTCTTAATGCTTCAACGCCCTAGTGAAATAGCTCAGAAGCTCTGATATTCCATGGAATTGTCACTAATTCTTCGAAATGCGGTGATGCCCGTCAACGCCCGTCGTTACACCTTAACACTCTAACATAACGCCATGATATAGACCAGAGAGAGAACAACAACAGCAACAACAACAAGGACGACACATGAAAGAACAACAACAACAACAAGAAGTTTTTTTCACGCAACATTGGTCATTATCTCCACTATCCACTTGGTGTTACAATTCAAGAAGACTCTTGTCCAATCAGAGGCCACCATTTGCATCTGTCATATTCGTTCCTGTCCGTTAGATGTATTCTTGTCCAATCAGAAGTCTTCATTTCAGAAAGTTCCATCTTCGGCCATGTTCGCTTTGAACCGTTTATTGTAATCATCATCGGGCAGCCCAGGATACCGTTGAGGCAACATATCCTCAGATAGTTGCTTGTGCATTCTGAGTATCTATCAGTGCCTGGGTGAATACATTCACCCGATGGGTTGGTCGGTCAGTTTGGTCACGAAGAACGTAACATTGGTCACACTGTCCACTCTCCACTTGGTGTTGGGGCGTTGTTGTTGGGCCCATTCCAAGGGATCCACGGTGTTCAGTTTCTCCAGCATCGTCTCTAGCGACACTCGGTTAATGATGGTAAACGGTTGGTCAAATACCTGGATGTTACTGCTCGGGTAAAAGTATCGGACTTGGACTGTCTCCTTATGCTGCAGCACATAACCAAACGCCAGATTCAATTTGAAGGCCGTAGTTTGATCTTTGAAGATGGCTTCCACGTAGCTACGTAGACGGGCGAGGTCGGTCAGTCGGAAATTGTAGATATCTTGAATAGGGCGATGACGGTAGAAACAGTGCCGTATCATGGACCAGTGGCGCCGATAAATGTCACTCACTGGCTGGGCGTCCTGTAAGAGATCGCTAGGAACATTTATGGGCTCGTCCAGAAAATGTTCGATGTTGTCAGGCGTATGACTCGAAACCGTAACGGAGGGGTCCGGCTGGATATCCAGGCCCTCCTGGACCGTGGGTATAGGCAGGCTCTTCGTCATCGCATCACCAGTGGCGTCCGTCTCTCCGGGTTCATCTTCACTGGGTCTGACCTTCCGCGGCTCCTCTTTAGTGGAAAGTTGTCGCCCAAACCGTAGAGACGGGGCATGCATCAAACGTTGGTGCTGTCTAAACCGACTGGGTCGTTTGAAGAGTCGACCACAATCATTACATAGTACCGTCGCACCCGCGTGGAGTACCCTCTCATGACGCAGTAAATGATCCTTCCGATTGAATGACCGTGCGCATATTATACAAGTATACCGGGCATCGTTGTGGATGGAGGCCTCGTGGCGTCGTAACTTATCTAGACGAGTAAACATCTTCTGGCAAGTTGTGCAAGTGAACATCTTGGTGGTTGACAGAGTGTCTGATGAAACGGCCAGACCGTCTCCCTTTTATAGCACGCTAGCTGGTGATCTATTTTTAGCACACTCAGTTCAACTATCCCCAAGTCGAGGGCCGAGCCGTGACATCTTCGGTAACCTCCGTGTCTCTTCGGTCACCTCCGTAACGTCAACGATCAACATGTAGACATATAGAGTATGTACGGCATGTTATGGTATTCATCAGTGCATGAGTGACGCATTCAACCGATAGGGGTGGTCGGTCAGCTTGGTAACGAAAAACGTAACATTGGTCACACTCTCCACTGTCCACTTGGTGTTGGGGCGTTGTTGTTGGGCCCATTCCAAGGGATCCACGGTGTCCAGTTTCTCCAGCATCGTCTCTAGCGACATTCGGTTAATGATGGTAAACGGTTGGTCAAATACCCGGATGTTACTGTTCGGGTAAAAATATCGGACTTGGACTGTCTCTTTATGCTGCAGCACATAACCAAACGCCAGATTCAATTTGAAGGCCGTAGTTTGATCTTTGAAGATGGCTTCTACGGAGCTACGTAGACGGGCGAGGTCGGTCAGTCGGAAATTGTAGATATCTTGAATAGGGCGATGACGGTAGAAACAGTGCCGGATCATGGGCCAATGGCGCCGATAAATGTCACCCACTGGATGGTCTTCGTGTAACAGATCGCTGGGAACATTTATGGCTTCGTCCACGAAGTGTACTTTGCCCTCCACGTCGTACAAAATCTGGCCCAAGGTCTTGTCGTCGGAATTTGACTTTTGAATTAGGGCGACATCATCATCGGCCCTCGTGCGATGGATGGGAGTTCCCCCTGTTTCGATATTGATGCCTACGGGCTCTTCTATCTGCAAACGTGGCTGCGGCACAGGGTGTCGTGTGCGTTGGTGTCGCAGCAACTGACTGGTCAGTTTGAAAAGCCGACCACATTCTTCGCATGGACGCTTGGGTACTTCATGGCGTGCACGTGTGTGGCGCTGTAAAATGATCCGGGCGCTGAAACGACAGTGTACATATCGTACAGTTATACCGGGCGGTTCCTTCGTGCTTGGTAGCCTCATGGCGGCGCAAGTCGTGCAGACGAGTGAATGATTTCGAGCACGTAGTACAAGTGAACATCTTGGTGGTTGACAGTGTCTGATGAAACGGCCAGACCGCTTCCCTTTTATAGCACGCTAGTTGATATCATGTTCGGGCACTTCCGTGTCTCTTCGGATGTAAAAGTCCCCGGATGTAAAAGTGCCCGAATGTTTACGAATGTTCCACCATTCCGGGCTTCTATCAGGTCCATGTCCAGAAGCTCTCATACGCCGCCATTTTGGAGCCGCCATGTTGGATCCGCCATTTTGGAACCGCCATCTTGGATATGTCCCATAATGACCTTTGACCTCGGCGCGCGCAGTGTAAAGGTTTCCACCGCGGAGCGGTGGAAACCTTTGCGCGCCGGGGTCAAAGGTCAGTTCCGGTCACCTTTAGCGACGTACACCAAACAGAAGTGAGTATTTAAAATCCGTCACAGAGCTCTCGTCCAATCAGAAGCGAGTATTTTGACCCGGTGCATTATGGGACATATCCAAGATGGCGGTTCCAAAATGGCGGATCCAAGATGGCGGCTCCAAAATGGCGGCCTATGAGAGCTTCTGGACATGGACCTGATAGAAGCCCGGAATGGTGGAACATTCGTAAACATTCGGGCACTTTTACATCCGGGGACTTTTACATCCGAAGAGACACGGAAGTGCCCGAAGATGATATCAGCTAGCGTGCTATAAAAGGGAAGCGGTCTGGCCGTTTCATCAGACACTCTGTCAACCACCAAGATGTTCACTTGTACTACGTGCTCGAAATCATTCACTCGTCTGCACGACTTGCGCCGCCATGAGGCTACCAAGCACGAAGGAACCGCCCGGTATAACTGTACGATATGTACACCGTCGTTTCAGCGCCCGGATCATTTACAGCGC